>JADLZK010011012.1:0-156100 GCA_015847255.1 Hyparrhenia diplandra | reverse complement strand
CCTTATCTCTTGCCCCTACATCACAAATAAAGGACTAAAAGCAGCAGTAAAAAGCTTCCTCAACTTGAGGAGCTTGAGATCTCACTATGTGACAATATAGATGGCCCTAGGGTGTTTAAGGTTGTTGGCAAAGCATGTCCACAGCTGAAGCGCTTCAGGCTAAGCAAACAGTGTTTCACTTACTTACAAAAAAGCATAGATTGAACAGGGATGCCGAAGGCATTGCAAATATGCATGGGCTCATCTCCCTGCAACTCTTTGAAATCTTCACCAACAAAGGGCTGGTAACCATACTGGATAACTGCCCCAAACTGGAGTCCCTCGACATTCGCCATTGCTTCAACGTGAACATGGACAAAACTCTGCTTACAAAGTGCGTGGGGATCAGGAACTTAAGGCTTCCAAACGATCCAACTGATGACTACGACCTGAAGGTTAAAAGCCCTCTTAGGCGCACTCCGCGGGCTTTTTTCTGGGATTTGTGGTCAAGTGAGTCGGATTGGTTTACTGATGCTACCGACTCGAGGACTCTGACTTCTAGATATTATGGTGAAGCTTGCAGCAATCAGAGCCTACAAACTTTCCTTGATTAAAGGCCATCTACAGGCTTTAATTTGGTCCATGAAAGCACAATAATGATTTGTAATTTCTCTGCTGACACTCTCAAGTACACTACTAGAAACTTAAGCACTTGTCTCGAGTCTCAGCACCGGTTACATTTTGACACGGTACTACTGCTCACATTGACACAAATTTGGTCCCATAGCTTGTGTTGACACCCGAAAATGTCCGGATATTATTTTTGGTGATTTGGATGTGTCAAAGTGACGATAAACGTGACCAAGACGGAACAACAAGGCCAAAAGGTCGAGAGGCTCGACAGAGGGAGCAGCGAGCCGCGGCAGAACACGTGCCAGACGCTGAGGTTCGCGCGTGGCGCGTCCGAGGCTTAACCCTCAGACGGTCCGGCAATGTAGCTAGGGTGCGGAACGCATGCCGGACGCTAGTCCCCAACGTCCGACGTGCCGCCGGTCACCCCGCGATGCACCTCTTACTGGACTGCGTCCAGCGCACGCCGGACGCAAGGCCGTCCACGTCCGGCGGAACCCTCGGTTGTAGGGCTCTCTAGATCGCGTCCGGCGTTGCACCAGACACGTCTGGCGCCTTCTGGGTGAGCGTCCAGCGCGTTACGCAGCGCGCGCGACCTGTCCGAACCGATTTCGTTTGTGATCGGGTTTTGGAAAGGTTTGTTGTTTGGAATGTATCATGATGGTTTCCTAAGGGGATAAGACCCCCCCTCTATATAATAAGAGGCTCATGGCCGATTTTACCCTTTTCCAACCCTAATCTGTTGTCCGACGACGTTCTCGACGAATTTCGTTTGCATTCTAGGTGGCGTTGCCGATCCTAGAAGACCCTTTGCGTGCATCCTGAGGTTATTCCGAAGTCGTTTCCGCCGAGATCAAGCTCTACATCGCCTCTAACGTTCTCTTGATCGGTCTGGGTGATCAAGTTGAGATTCTTGTTGTCTGTTACAGGTTGATCGCAACATCGTGGGCGTCCAAAGCCCTGCGGGTGTGTTGGTGCAAACCCTAACTTGTGTCAACAACTTGGTAGCTTCCAATCGTATAACCGACCATGAATTTAGAGTACGTATACAACTTTCTTAACAATAAATTGGTTCTAACCGTCCACAATTTCATTCTTATTTCACCATAATTTCAAACATATGTAAAAGCACCTTAATTGTTTATAGATCTTGTGAGAAATATGGTGGTGCAAACTAGTCGAAAATATAAATATGATAGTCGAGTAACTTTCTGTAATGTTGATGGTCCCATCTTAGTGCAACAACTGAAGCCACAAGATGAGACAGCCAAACCAACAGGACATGACACAGACATAGTCACATAAGTTTCTGCCCGTTTTTGTACGTCGTCCAAAACTAATATATGGTCTTCCTACTATCATCTCCAACAAATGAGATAATGAAAAAAAAAAAGGATCACTATGGACTGTGAATTCTCTTTCTGCATTTCATAGCAACTTTAAACAAAGGCCTCGAGCACATAATGTTGAGCATGCCTACACACTTCAGTCAGATCATGCATTTCTTCCACCGATCCCTCTGCAAGGAACACAAAGAACTATATAAAAAGGGCGCACCCAGTGTCGTGAGGCTCCCGCACTGCGCTGGTCCGGGAAGGGTATTTAGCGCCAAGCCTTACCCGCACCATGTGCAATATGTGGAGGCTGGGGCTTGAACCCGGGACCTTCCGGTTACAGGCGGTAGAGCACTACCACTTGCACCAGGCCCGCCCTTCAACACAAAGAACTATATATAGTACAAAAATGTAAGCCATCTCTCTCTATATATATATAGTATATATAGAGCAAGCAGTATATAAACTAGTATATAAACATGTAGAGAAACTACATGCAGATTGTGGCAACAGGCAACCATACCAACACTAGTGTGGCTGGATTGTTTATTACTACAGTAACAAAATTGTAACTGGACTATTGTCACAGAATGTTCCTTTTTTTAAAAAAAATGTCAGCAAAAAGGGACATCTAAAGAGTAGAGAATTTAAATTAGGTGATACTGCTAGTTGATTTGTTTCGAAAAAATGGAATAGTAAAGCACAGCATAGAGCATACATAACCTTCTAATTATTAGCCAATTAACTCCATGATCAGAAAAGAAAAAAAAAACTGCACTGATTAAACATATTTGACAAGAAAAACTGTAGGAGCTACAAGTTGACTAGTCTTGACATGCTCATAAGAGTACCCCAATAAATCAAGATGTCATTGAAGCATACAACATCTCCCAAGGTTCTGGACATGCAGAGCTATAACTCCACAGAACGTTTGTTTAGTAAAATTGTCATGTTAAAATGCATCAGACATCATATATACCAAATCAAATGACTAGAACCGAAACAAGCTATTGCTGTAGCAAGAAGCTATTGCTGAATGGACTGCTTGCTCTGAACTGAAACAGAACACATGACTAGAACCAAGCTGCAGTTCAGACAAGAAAAATGAACAAGAAAACTACTTAGCCTGAGATCAATCCAAACAAAATAAACAAGTTATTGCTGTAGCAAGAAGCTGCAGTGGAGAAAAGATTTGTTGATATAAAGAACATATCATACCACCCTGTCAATAGGTTGTGTTCAAGAGCTGCAATATTTAAATGCAGAAAGGAACATACCTTGCCAAATGGAGGATGCTCAAAGACCTTTGTCGATGTGATGCCTTCCTCTGTATAAGGTAAAGTAGATGGCATAATTAGTTTGCAGATAATGGGAACAAATTAGAATTCGATTGGCAGTGTACAAAACGCAAACTGAATTGTGCAGTTTTCCTGTGTGCACGCACAATGTTTCAAACTTCCAAGCAATAAACAACTGACTCAACTATTGCAGGAAACCATGAAGTTCAGTTGACACTGAGATAATTCCGGCAAACTTGGAGGTAGTTTCCAGGTAAGCTTCCAGGTTAAATTGGAAATAACAAACCACAGCAAGTCAGACCATGCCCATGTCTGAAGTTACAATCACTCCTCAATTAGGGTACACATAGGCACGACTTGGAGATGGTTTCCTTCACTTATGACTGCATATGTTGTCAGTGTCAATTTGTCTAACCACAAACATATTGATGTTTAAAGGGGCAACTCATATAAACACATATAATCTATGTAACAAAATACATAGGCCTGATCCAACTAGCCCACCGCATGACTAATCTTCCTAAACCCATCTTAACATAAACACAATCAAGCTAATCCAATGCGTGATACCACTCTGTTGGATCTGTGCTACTCCTCACAACTAGACCAATCCGCCGCACGATACAATCTAGAAGCAAGGAGCTAAAAGCATTCATTACCTAAACAAATATATAAATACTTGCTACTCATGAAAACTTAACCAAACCGGTTGATTGACCGATTTAGGGTTCATGAAGAAGGAACTAATGAGCCGAACACAAATAAACCCATCAAATTGATTCAAATACAAGTCCACCGGATGACTAGACCTAAAATAACCCAAGCTTGCATTTGCCACACGATACCTAGCCCTGTCAAGCATCTATTTGCATCCAACAAGCTTGAACCAACAACATGTGATGATCAAGCGGTTTGTTTGTATTGATTGTGAATAGGGAAATTACAATAGCTAAGGTCTTATATTTATACCCAAGGCTTGACATGAGTTCTAATCGAATATGACTAAAAAATAACAAGGAATATTCCTAAACCGAAGATAACTTGTCCTTCAATCTTTCCTTTATTACTTGGAGTTTGCATTGCTTCCTTTGTCTAATGTGGCATGCACCAAATCTTGTCTCTTCCTGATCTAGGGTCAATTGCGTCCTCTACAGACTCCAACCCTCCTGGCAAAGCTGCCACCAATAGGCCAATGATGTCAGTTTTCTTGATTCTCAATCTCCTTAGCAACTCACTTGCTGTCGCAGACTGCCGAATTTCGATTTGTTGATGTCATCTTTGCTAAATACTGATCCTCGATCACCTAAGCCTACTTGCTTCAATTGGCAACACAATGGGCTATGAATGGGCCACCCTCCAAGCTCTTCAAGGCCCAAAGTTTGGTGTTAACAGTCATGAATACCAAGTTTGTTTACCTCTTCAAGATCTACATTTGTTATTTTGGTCAACAATTCATTTGACAAAGTTTGAATGAGTCAAATTTTGGATTTTTAAATTTTGACAAATTCAAACCAGTTTTGGAAACCCCTAGATGGTCTCAAATACAAAAAGTAATGAATACCAAGTTTTTTTTTTGACTTGTCATGATCTACACTTTGTATTCTGGAAATTTTTTTCATCCGAGGTCATTTAGTGTTTCATTTGACAAAGTTTGACCAAGTCACATTTTAATTGTTTAAAAATGTCACCTGCACACAAGTATTTGAACTCTAGATGGTTTCAAATGGAAAAGTCATAAATACCAAGTTTGTTTAACTCTTCAAGATCTACATTTGTTATTTTGGTCAACTTTTCATTTGACAAAGTATGAACGAGTCAAATTTTGGATTTTTAAATTTTGATAGCTCCAAACCAGTTTTGAAACCATAGATGGTCTCAAATAGAAAATTCATGTTACCTAGATTCTTTTTACTTGTCATGATCTACACTTTGGATTTTGAACATTTTTTTCATTTGAGGTCATTTAGTGTTTCATTTTACAAACTTTGACCAAGTGAAACTTTGAATTTCAAAAAATGACACCTCACACACTAGTATTTGAAACTATACATGGCTTCAAATGGAGAAGTCATGAATACCAAGTTTGTCTAACTCTTCAAGATCTACACTCCTTATACTAGACATTTTTGCATTTGATAAATTTTAAACCATTCAAATTTTAAATTTTAAAAAAATATTAAGAATTTTCATTTTTTTGAAACCCTATATTGAGTCAAATTTAAAACTCGTGAATACCAAGTTTGTTTATCTTGTCAATGCCTAAAATTTTTATTTTGGATGCAACAAATCATTGAAACTACGGTGCGACCACCTTAGCCTTCAAGATGAGTAGCTCAAGCACAAAACGTAGCAGTGTCCATTGTGTCGGACAATCCTTTTCAACACCATAGACACTTTCCTTCGATGCTGCTCTCATCCTCTCTAGGTTTTCTAGATCTTCATGTTCCTTCATAATATTTCTGGTCCAATGGCATTTAGCATTTTGTCTAAATAATGACCGTCATCTTTATCCCCAACACGCATCTCGGCAACATTTATCAACACCACCTTTGTCCCTACCATCCCCGACATGTGCTCGACTATCATTATGAACAACACTTGTGCCCATACCATACAAACCATCACCACCTCATAGTTCATTCTCGTGCTCGGGGGTTCCTTCGCGGTTCAAGCTCTTCTGAATTCTAGGACAAGCGCTAGGGTTTTGAGGTCATCTCCTAGATCGTCGGTTGTCATCACCAACAATACTTTCACCATGACGAATCTAGATTATGTAATCCTTAACAATCCTTGTGTAACCAAATGTGATATGATGTTCTCCTTATTTCTCCATGCTATCTCGTTCTTGCAATCGTGACACGTACATATTATTGAATCATTATTTTTATCAATGTCTTTGCATGATTCTCGGGCTTCAATAAATTTATCCAAATTGTTCATAAAAACCTGCCTTCAACCTTAATGTGCCATGCATCCAAGCCTCTCTATACTCCATCATTTAGGACAAAAATTAAAGGAATACATCAAACAACTAATTAATCTGTTATATAAATGCATGTACATGGCAAACTCTAAATGGTTACAACTAAAGAGGTCATTAATACTAAAGTTGTAGCACAAAATGAATACACTAATAGATTATCATTTTTAGGGAATTTTAGCAAAAAAAATCATAGCATTTGGACATCATATGAGAGAGAAAAAACTTGTTATATGTTTTCGTTATGAATTAAAAAACATATATCTTCATCACTAAGAAACCATGAACCCCGGCTACATGAAACTTTTAATTAGCACTACTAGAATCCACAAGTTTCCCTAGGGTTAATAATCTAGGGAAAGGTTGAAAAACGGTAGGGAAACAGTTTCCTAGGGTATTTGGTAGGAAAGGTCCCTAGGGCAGAATTCGACGGAAAGACCAAGTTCCCTAGGGTTCCGCAAAAACGGTAGGTTAAAATTCTTTCCCTAGGGGTTGTATCCCCTAGGGAAACTTCATCAGCAAACCACTCGGTCCTACGTGGAAAGCTAGTTTCCTTAGGAATCTTTTCTTAGGAATTAGAACCCTAGGGAAAGAATACATCATCATTTCAAATCTTTTATACAGGATTTATATTTGAATTCAAATATAATTTTATATCTGAATTTAATTACAAAATATAAATTAAAATTCACACATGAACACATAATTAAGTACTCATCTCAACCAATCTATTACCACAAATCCATAATCCTTACATTTATAGTTATAATATCATAATACAACCATGTCTCCACACTTCAGCTTACAAGACTAGCTGCCAATTCAGTGCACACTAGTAATTGAAACAAATATGCAACAAAGCTATAATTCCTATAACTAATGGTTTTACAACAATCAAAAGAATGGAACTTGATAATTGTGACAAACGTTTCAGAAGCAAATAACCAGCAATCCTTTAAATAATTGTGTGCTTCTCCCAAGATTGGCATTCCCAAACTGCAGTTAAGCAAGTAGGATTCATTAAGAATAAAATATAACAACATCCGATCGAGTAACACACTATGCAGATAATGAAGTTAAAATAAAATGCATCAGTTACTTGCTTTCAGAAATACTAGCCAAAAAGTACCACCATATGTTTCAAAGTTCCATAAGCAGAATAACATGCCACGATTGCAACATATCAGAGGTAGGATGCAGTTTTGGCATCCTTTAACTTGGGATAACTAAAATGACGACCTCGCTTTGTAGGAAACAGCCGTTGAAGAAATATGTTAGCACCCATACTTTGTTGTGGAAGGGACTAATAAGTGCTACCTAATAAGACCTCCAAAAATAAGTGCCCTCTAAAGTACGAAGAGACCATTATTATGAATATTCAAAGGATAAGAAACAACATCATACAAAGCAATATACAATACTATATTGATTCAAGCATCATGAACCATTACCATTCAGTTTATTGAAGTTCTTGTATTCCCAAAGACAGAAACGACTTCTTGTATCTCTGTGTGCTCACTACAAAAATGTAAGATATTCCCCAAATAAACATTGGATCTGCACACACTAAGAATAATACCTGATATATATAGTCATTGTTGCCAGCTCAATCCCAAAGCATATTGAAGTCCACTGCATCACCAGATCTATAAATGACCAAGAAAAAATCTGAATGAAATGCCAGCAGACTTGCCTGAACCATGCATTCAGTTGTTATAAATATTTAGCTTGCAACTCTGAGCACCTGCAGAAACATCAGTACATGAACAAAAGCTGTTATGAAAAAAAGAACTTACGACATTGCATTGCAAAAATAGGAAGGGAGAGAGAGCCCAGATCCAGATCCCCGGCGGCCACATGAGGCCACAACGACGAGCACCTGCACCACCACTCAAATGCTCGCCGCTCGGTGGGATTCAGCCGCCGCCAGGGGCATGAGTACCCAGCAGATCGAGAACACGAGAAACTAGAAACGAACTATAGATCAGAAACCTACCAGGCTGAGATTGAACGTGACAACGAAAAATCGCGGGGGGGTGGGAGATCCGTGCCGCAAGAGAGACCCTTGTAGCACAAAAAGGAGAGAGATCCGTATGGCACCGGTCGGAGCAAGCTCTAGCGCCTGTTCTACGGGGCGGAGCGCAGAGGGATTGGCGGCGTGGAGCGGGACGGAGGGAGCTGTGGCGGCCTCGCTTCAACGCCAGGGAGCGCTGAGGGAGCAACAAATACAAGCATGGGGATAGAGGAGCCGCGGCGACCGACGGAGTGGCGGCGCAGCGCGGGGATGGAGGGCTGAGGGTGTGGCGGAGGGCCGGCGGCCTCGTTTCGTTTCGGAAGGGAGTGGCGGCGCGGACGCCGGAGGGTTCTCACGAGGGTGCCAAGAAAATTTCACGGAGACTTTTTTTTCGTTGTTTGTTCAGTCTTTCCCTAGGGTTGTATCTATTTTCCTAGGGAAAAAAGAAACACCCAGTGGCCAACGTGGCTCGCTTGTTCAGGTTCTCCCGACGAAGTTGAGATTTCGTAGGGAAAGGGTTCTTTCCCTAGGGTCATGTTATCAAACCGTAGGGAAACCAATCTTTCCCTAGGGTGGTTTAAAACGGTAGGGAAAGATAAATACCCTAGGGAAATTTGTAGATTCCAGTAGTGTAGTCCACTAAAATCATATAAGAGAGACTAATAAATGAGTCTTATCCAATACTTAACTAATCTACCCTAGAACCTCCAAAACTAATCTCTAATTTGATCCATACAAAGCTCAAGCACCATGGAAGAGAGAGAAAAGAAACAATTGTATTAGTCCCTAACCAACCATTAAAACTTCAATTGAAGGGTTGGAATAGCATTTTCTTGCCTTTTAGAAGCTCCGCACCAAAGGATTTGAGATCCAGACCCCCCCTCCTTAGTAGAGCATTTTTTCGAGGGAGCCCAAGGCCTCCTTACCTTTATTGCGAGATGGAGTGAGTGTCCCAATGTGGAAGAAGGTAGCTGCCCAAGCTTTATGCTATGGACCACTGTATGGGCGAATAGATTTGGAGTAGCCCCTATAGATGTCATAGAAGGGGGTGTTTGTTCCCAACCACCCCTAGAACCCTAAACAGTAAGGGCGGCTAAATATTGAGCTGCCCCTGCTAATAGTAGGGGCGGCTTGTAACACCAGCCGCCCCTACTAGGCTGTTTGTAGTGGTGGCTGGTCTCCACCAGGCTACAACGGCAACTGTGCGGGCGCCCCCCTAGACAAAAAGCCAGCCATTCCTATAGTGAGTGTTTGTAGTAGTGTTCGTCCCATAATAAGTTCACTTCTAGAGTTTAAAATTTGTCCCAAAATAAATGCACCTCTAGGTCAGAGACCACATAACTATATATTGTCTTTTTTCTACTTTGTGCCTTCTCAAAGTGCAATGATTACATCTTTATAGGGTATATATATGTAATTTGTCACTAACATTGATCTCTCTATACCAAAATTCTATAAGTACACACTTATTTTGGGATGGCGAGAGCATCTCTTTGAGTAGAGGAAATCTTCATGAGTTGATTGATTTTCTGAAAGATAACAATGAAGAAGTCAGATCTGCCTATGATGGTGGTGGGTTAAATTGCAAGATGGCTTCCCATTAAATTCAAAAGGATCTCACGAGATGCTGTGCAAAAGAAAAAAATCTTGAGTTGATTGATTTTTTTGAAAGATAACAATGAAGAAGTTAGATCTGCCTATGATGGTGCTGGGTTAAATTGCAAGATGGCTTCCCATTAAATTCAAAAAGGATCTAACGAGATGTTGTGCAAAAAGAAATAACTGAATTATGTGAGAGATTGGTGATAGAAAGTTCTGTGTTATTCATGAATCATGTGACATTTATGTTAAAGAACAAATGAGGTTAATTTTAAGGTTAGTAACTGATTCATTGCGCCATTTGTATTACAGTATCAGTAGCAGGTGTGTTACTGTATTTAGCCTTATTACTATTTTATTTAAATAACTAAATTGTTGTTGTTGCCCAGGTGTATATGAATGTTCAAGGGAATGCCATCGATAAGGCTAAAGACAGTAGGCAGTAGCCTTATTAGTATAACTGATTTTTTGAAGGAAGCGTCAATTGGAGTTCTTGATAAGCACAACTTATCTATTTATTTCTTGAACTGGATACAAGGGCAAGGATACGATGGAGTTTCGAACATCAGAGGTGAATTCAATGGTGTACAAGAAAAAACTATATGCCTTTGATGTCCAACGTTTTGCTCATCAGTTGCAGTACTTGGCTGTAATTTCTATAGCAAATTGATTGTTCCTCATTTGTTCAGGATTTCTGAGTATATCGCAATAATTGTGAACACAACAACCATATCTTGCAAGATGAGGGAGAAGCTGCTCGAAATCAAACAATCAAAACACATATCCTGCTTACAAGACCTAGGGATACTAGATGATATCACATCATACTACTTTGATTCATTTGCCTCAAATGTGGGACTCGGTGATAGAGGTGCTTCGTATAATTAATGAAGATGCTAAAGTACTAAATCAAGCAGCTGGTTTGATAGAAAAATTGAGTGTTTTCAGTTTGTTTTTATCCTGATGGTTATGTCAAATTACTTGGCATCACAAATGAGCTCCCGCATGTCCCACAAAGAAATGGTCTTAACATTATTGTCGATCCACATGATATGACTGTAGTACGTACTGTACCTCTCAATCTCACTGGATTTTTGTTGCAAATGGAGCTTATTCATGATGTAAAGTGTAGGTTGAACACCGTGAAATAAATAAAGTGGCTGGGAGGACTTATTTGAATTGGCAAGACAACTTTGTGCAGCAAAGAGTATTCCAATTCGAAAACATGTCTCATTGTGTTACCGGTGAGGGGTCATTCAAGGTGTGATGGATTTATTGTTATTAATCTTAATCATTATCGTGTTTGGATTTTACATGCCATTGTTGACAAAATATGTGCTGAGATGAATGGTTTAGTGAAGCGACTATGGAGTTGTTATTGTGTTTTTCTTGTCTTGATCCAAATATAACTCTTTTCCCAACTTTGATGTCAACAAGCTTGCTTAACTTGCTGACTGTGCATAAGGGGACAACTTGAGACCTATACTGTGAGGAGGCATCCTGCCATTGCTACTTGTACATATATTGAAAGCTTAGCCACAAATTTAAGATGATTGCAACAGAAAAGCATCTGGTTTCCATTGGTCTACAAACTGAATTGGCATTATTTTTAGTGCCAGTGTCAAACGCGTTTGTTGAAGATTATTCTCAACAACAAAAATATCAAGCCCAAATTGCACAACAATTATTGCTGACAATTAGTTCGACAACTTGATAGTTTGCTATGTAAGTGAGAATTATTCAGATCACTTGATGAAGCTATACTACTATTAGATGGTCTGAAAACTTGAAGGGTCAAAAGATGCTACGATATGATTCTAATTAAAACTAATCTGGCTGTCTTATTTTTCTTACATTGTAATCCATTTTCTGGGTGTATGTTATTTAAACTCTGTTCTTCGTCTGGGTTCACCAAATTCTCTAGGTTCATCAGAGCTTAATTATCAGTGATGTGACACAGCAGAACTATTCCAACTGTGGTTCTGTGAAACAGACTTTTTCTTTACTATTTATATATGTCAAGGAGATAATAATTTTTTCTTGAAACAGACAAAGACTACTGGTTTTAATCCTTTAACTGACCTCAACAACATATCGAAACAATATATGTGAATTTTACAATCCACTAGATTGACGATCAATGAAAATGACACTGAAAAGAAAATTCTTGGCACATCATCAAGGACAAACAGGAACCTTGATCAAGCCAGTTATCAGGCAAGAAGTTTGCTAGGTAACATGAGACGATAGATCAGCTGATCAGGCTTGACAAATCGACCACCCTTAAATTGCAATGGTTCTTTCCCTTCATGGAGCTTCATTTTGCAGGGCTTAATATTTGTGTAGTATATTTTTCTTCAGCTGAAGCTTTCTCCTTCCTCACAAGGGAACCCTGCAATTGCAGATATGGAAAGGGATATTAAGTTTTATGTAATATGTACTAAACTCATGTCTGAAAAATCAGTAAAGGAAAAAATACATATACAGGAATTTTGAAGAATTTTACTTGACCAAACAGTTTCTCATTCTTCCAAACAAGGGATGATATTAAACTGACAATTGAAGATAAGAGTTGTGCCACTAATTAGGTACTCCTTCCATTCCAAATTATAAGACGTTGAAGTTAATAAGTTTGTGTGCAACAAAAAAAGGTCAAGGAGTCGATCAGTAACCAGCAATGTAAGTATAATGTATACAACTCAGAACCAATGTAACATGTTTTGGTCAGAACTAACAAATAACTATACCATGTTTTCTCTAAACTAACTAATAACTTTAATATGCAGCTTTAAGCGTTACAATGGTCCACATAACCAGTTTTATTGTGTCTCCTAGTTTCCAAGAAAAAAAATACAGAATAGAATCTCTGTTTGTCTCAGATTTGATCAATAGTGTTAATTGTTTCATTCTTGATCATGTGGAATTTTATTCATTCCTTTTGTTCATTTTTTTTTGCCAAATTAAAGTACAGTGGCAACAGTTAGCTTATTACATACATATGAAAGGTGGAATACTGAAATGTAAATGCAAGAGAGTGGGTCCCAGTGAGCTTACATATGTTAAGTGAATCTAGGAACCTCAAAACATTGTGAAATGTATCATTGACGACATCACATTTCAGTTCGACTGTCCTTAGGTGTTCCGATATCATCATAGCTGATGGTCTACATACTGCTTTGAGGCATCCTTTCATTTCTATTTTATATTTGGGTCTCTGCAGCAGGTATAAACAATTCAATGAGATCAACTAATGAATTTCCAGTAATTTGCATTGGCACCATTTACGAGAAAATAAGTGTACCTCGCCTGAAAGAACGATAGTGAGCTTCTCTAGAACCGGTGAGTGTTTGAGAATGCGCGCTAATGCACGGCAATCAGGAGGCTGACACCAGTAATCATTGATCAACAGGGTCCTTAATTTGGAAAATGTAGGACACCTTCTCAAGTCTCTTCTGAAAACAAACTGAACCAATTGCAAAGAAATATAATTACTGTGAGAGGACGTGTTTCTCATCTTTACAATAGTAAGAAGTTAACTGAGATATACAGCGACCCATAAACCTAAATATCTAGTGCAAACCACATCTACCATGAAAACCCGTGTAAACCACAACAAAAAGGTCATCTAAATTCACCCAAAAAATCACACATGTAGGTGATATGATGATACACAACCTTGTAAAATATTTTGTCCAAACTCGACTTTGTTTGTAAGATATGAAAATAACAAATTTCTAACAAATTGTCTAGACAACTTTCGGGCTTCTCAATTGTTGTTTTCACATCTCACAAACAAAATCGAGTTTAGGACAAGATATTTTACAAGGTTGTGTATGATCATATCACCTATATGTGTGATTTTTTTGGTGAATTTTGACGACTTTTTTGATGTGGTTTACACGAGTTTTCATGGTAGATGTGGTTTGCACTAGATATTTTGCCCAATATACACAATGGAACATATATTGAACAGTAGAAACGATTCAACAAGTAGTGAATAAAAGACAAATTGAAGAAATGTACCATGTTGTGGCCAGATATCAGGGTCAAATCTGTAGCTTCTGATAAGCCTCCGAGAAGTATACACTTTCTAGTAACTTCGCTGCTATTGTCATCATCAGAAAAGCCTTCTTCATCAGGTTTGTCGCTGTCATCATCAGAAAAGCCTTCTTCATCGTGGTCATCGTCGTCATCATCAGAAAAGCTTTCTTCATCATGGTGGTCAGATGCATGACTATCATCGGAACCTTCTTCATCACTAATGTCACTGTACGAATAGTTGTAAGCAGCTTGATTAACATGACAACAATCCATGCGGTCGCCCTCACAAGTGCACTCATCCAAACACCAGTCAATGTTAACATACGCCGTCACCAAGTTTGGCATGCTCTCAAGTTGGGGGGTCCTGTCAGCAGAAGGGATGTGTAGCCACAGCCAGACTAGCTGTGGAACAGAAATCCGGAAGCGCCAGTTTGGGCAGGAGATGCAGTCGTCCATGCTCAGACGTCTCAGTGATGGTGATTCCATATACGACAACTCCGAGAGGTCGCATTTCTCGATCTTGAGTTCTTGCAGGGCAGGACAGCTTGAGAAGTGGGCAAAGCTTTCACTGAACAGTATGCCATAGAGATCTAGCCTCGTCAGGTACGGCGAGAACAGGGGCCGCTCAGGTAGTGGATACCATGGTATTTTGTCATCATTCTCTCTGTCGAAGATGTTGAGTGAGAGCCACTGGACTCTGCACTGTATGACATGGTCAATCCAACGATCGATGAAGTCCTCGTCGTCATCATCGAACATGTCGAATTTGATCTCGCACATGTCAAGGGGGGAGCTATCGATCTCGTCAAGGCGTGCTTGCAGCAGTCGGTTCACGAAACCATGAACTTGCCCCACGTTCGTCGGCGTCATTGTGCCTGTGATGCGCAGGCACCGGAGGAGCTTCCAGACTTGGCGCCAGCTCCGGGCAAGCACACAGGTCTGCACGGCCTCGTGCGCTGGAAGGAAGGAGAGGATGTGCTGGAGGATCTCATCAGGGAGGGCGCTCAAGCGATCTGCACTGCCGGTGGCGAAGTTTGGAGGCATCACCATCCGACTATGGCCTGGAGCCATTTTCTATGCTCTGCACAGGAAAAACAAGAGTAGAAAGTAAGAGCCACCGGTGACACCATCTATGTGCTGGAGTAAAAAATTCTGGATCACAGTGTCATGCTAAAGCACCCCAAGCACAACTAGCTAAACACCCATGTATAGATTTGGTGGGGTTACCAGAAATAAACAAAAAACAATTCAACAGTTATTCACAATAGAACTTATCACGAAATGGATGTGTCACATGCATGGGATTGATGACACAACTGCAACCACAGTACAACTGTTAAGTGTATGAGGCATACCTGATCTATAGGCCCATCTATAGCCCCTATCTATATATAGCCATGAGGCTCTCTATATATGAAAGACACCTCTTCTGGAATGCTCACTGAGCGTGATCTCAAGGATAGTTACATGGTACCAAAGCGTTGGTTTAGGGATTAGAATTAGACAGTCTGATTCAACCCACGATCCGTAGTCGCGTTCTTCCAGTTGATGCGGCATGTCATCGTGCCACTGATCCATCCTCTGTCTCGACGTGCGGCCCGTTGCCGCCGGCCCGTCGTTAGGCGTGGATCACGTCGCTTTGTTCGTGCACCCGGAGTCTCTGTCAGATCATCCGCCAGTCGTGGATCGACCGAGCGGGAATCAAGCCATCTGCAAGTCGCGGATCCCATCCCATCATCGGTCTGCACCTTCCGCACGTCGCAGATCGCGGGTCCTCTCATCGTCGGCCCGTTGCGGTCGGAACTCTTCTCATTGTTGGCCCGTCGCGGTCGGCATCACTGCATCGCGCGTCAGCGATTTGCAGGCCATGTCCGCACGCGCGTCCGTCTTTGTCACGCATTGGGGATTCATCGCTAGCGTCCGCACTTCTTCGTTGTGCGCGTGACGTCTCCATCGGGATTTCTCCGCGTCTTCGTCATGGGATTTCTCCATTGTGTGTCACGTCTTCGTCGCGAGACTTCTCCGTTGCGGGACTTCGCACGTCATGACTTCGTTCACCCTGCAGCAACGTCAACAGAGGGGGTCGTCTGCTTTACAACCGTTAGCAGTACTGTACATCATGTCTCAGTCTCAGCTCAACGCAATTGTCATCCGTTTCACTTTAGAGGGTCCAAATTATCCTGTGTGGGCTTTCTGTGTGAAAACCGCATTAAGGGGTCATGGTTTACTCCATCATCTAACTGATAATACCCCTTGGCTTAAGGAAGATGTTAGTAATGCTAGTGCAGTGAAGGATTGGGGTATCAATGATGGCAAAGTGATGGCTGCTATGATCAATTGCACCAAACAATCTTTGATTATGAGTCTATCTAAGTTCAAAAATGTTAAAGCCATGTGGGAAAATTTGCAGCAATGTTATGTACAGGACAGTGGGGCTCTTTTACATAGTCTTATGCAGCAAATTCATGTCATTGAGCAGCATGATATGTCCATTGACTAGTACTATTCTGCCTTTGATCGACTGATGGGATCATTGACTTCCATGGTACCAGAATGTTCAGTTCCTCCTTGTTCAGCACATAAATTTATTGAAAAGTTTTTCACATGCAAATTTGTCATGGGAGTCCGAGCTGAGTCTGATTCCATCTGTACACGGTCACTGCACAATTCTTCTGATCTTACTATGGCAAATGCTTTGTCAAAATTACTTGCAGAAGAAACTCATCTCAAGTCCCTATCCTCTGCAATGTCTCATAGTGTGTTGGCAGCTTCTCGGAGGAATTTTGCACCCAATAGTGCCTCTAGAGAGCCTTGTAAGCATTGTGGGAGGACTAATCATCTCTCAAAAAATTGTTTCTCTCATCAACCAGAGAACTTGGCTGAGTATCGTGCACGGTGTGGTGCTCATAGTGGTCGGGGTTGTGGGCGTGGTACTAGTTCCACTACTAGAGGCTCAGTTTCAGTTTTTGCCTTCTTGGCTATTTGTACTCCTTCAGATTGGGTGCTGGATTCAGGTGCTTCCTTTCATGTGACTTTTGATCAGTCCCATTTAGTGGCCTGCAAGTCGGTCCCTAATGGTGCCTCTATTCAGACAGCTGATGGTATAACAACTGATCATCCAATGCTAATTATCAACTTTATCAATTGACATTCATTACCGATTGTGGGTTGTGGTGTAGTGGTCCCAAATGCACCAAGGGGTGCTAGATGGGCCTTAGGATGGCCTAATTAATTCTAGCAATGAAACAACCCCCTATGCTACAGAGAGCGAGGAATTCCATACATAGCTGCTTAAGAGAGGGGGTGTAGATAAATATGGGAATCAGGAACCAAAAGGAAAGCATGCAAAATAGATTCCTTACCAGCTACCAGCACCACCCTGGTGAAATCAAGTAGCTCAAGGCCTCTTGTGACATGTTTGATTTGGTCGCCAAAAGTTCTATGGTACAGGGAAAAGAATCACGAATAGAGATTGTTAAAGAGGGGAAAACAAAGGTTGGATGAAAGACAGAAATGGAAACTTAGACTAATGCTGGCACCACCCCAGTGAAGTCGAGAATGGAGGTCACAATTTGTGTGGCAGCTTTTTCGCTTTAGCAAATAGAGAGAGTGAGTGAGGTGCAGGGAATGAGAAGGGGAGAAGACCTCAATATGTTAAGCAATTCATAGACTATAAGTATAACAACTATTCTTGCATGTTTTCAAACTTGCCATCCCCTCTAACTTTTCCACCATTAAAAAATCACACTAAGTGTTCCATCTACAAAATGTGAAGCAATACATAGACTATAAGTATAACAACCATTTTTAAAATAAAAATTATTACCAAACTACACACCTCCATGCATCAATCAACTACATTCATGCAACTTTTACTCTACATCAAATCCACAACCACATCATATCCTAAATCAATTGCCCAAACCACATTGCATCAATAAATGCTTCAATCATCCACAATTCCACAATTACCCTAAACCTAAACAAGAAATGCGGGGAGAGGAGAGAAAGGACTGGTACCTAATGCGTTGATAGAGAGCAACCTCGCCGTGAGAGGGGATGACGTACTCCTGAGCGCCGCCGCCACAACCGCCGGCCCTAGCCGAAAGGGGCGGCGACCACCGACGAGTAGCGCTGGGGCCGCGCTACCTCCCGTGCCCGCCGGGCGGAGGAGGCGGCGTGGGCGGCGGGGCGACCACCGTCGGGCGTGGAGGAGCGGGGGGGGGGGGCCGGTGGCGTGGACGAGCGGCGGCGGCGGCGGCGGGCGGTTAGCGCGAGCGTGGGGAGGAGTGCGGGGAAGAAAGGACAAGAGAGAGAGGAAGAAAGAAAGTAGGCCGGCCCGGTCTAACCCTAACACGGCCATCACGCCGTCGCATCTGGCGCAATGGGGCGGGCCCCACACGCTTCCACGCCGCCCACTTGAACACTAATGCACCCGTCGTGTCTTGGCATCAGGCGCGATTGGACTATCATGCCACATGTGTTGGTGCGACTCAGCAGGCCCTACTTGCCTCCACGCCGGCACCGGTCAACTTCGGGCGCCAGCATGGAGGCCCATGTCGCGCCACTGCATGTGGTGCGACACGGTGCAAATGTCACGCCACATCGAATGACGTGACCAAAAGGGATACCTGATACAATTATTTTCAAAACATGTATTTTTTTTAAAAAAAAGGGTTAAATTTACAAAAAAATCTCAGTAGGCTCTAACACACTTCGTGTTTCTTTGGTTTGGTGAATTGTGTACACATTTGGTCTCACGCCTTGTTCTCCTTTAGTTTGATGTTCTCCTTTAGGTTGATGCTACTACTGAATGTGTTGGCTAGGGTTTGCTCTACCTTATGGTTTGATGCCCTTGACACACCATGTCCGACGCCTTAGTTCTCTATGCACCCTAAAACCCTTTCTTCTTGTTGTTGCTTTGTGATCTTCATGTCTGGCTTGGTTTCATCTTCATGCCTACTTTGTGCATGTCTTGTAGGTCTTCTACTTAGCTTCAACTTGCTTGAGGTGTTGATCACCCCGATTACCACTTTGCCTATGTCCAAGCCACGTTTTCATCCTTTAAACTATATCCAAAAACACTAGCAAACATAGGTAGTCAAAATGGTCATGCTGATTATCAAACACCAATATCAAAACTAAATGGGCCAAAAGTATGTTTTTCCTTAAACTATCCATGTAGGACAATTTCTGTGTGTCCGGGCACATGATTTATAACCAAAATTAGCGAGTGGTGGTAGCTCGATCTTATAGTAAAGAACCAATAGCTGATGGCTTGGTGGGTCCAACGGTTCCTAACACTACCTTGTCAATCTACGGCTCAACAGTGATATTCCAACTATAACTGATGGTTCCTTGCTGTCTAATGACGATTATGATATATCACTATTGAGTAATGGCTCAAACCAGCAAAGATAGAAGGCTGAACTGTTGGGTCACTCAACTCCCACCATTTTTTTGATCCTTGAGACACACGCCGCTGATGGGTCAGCAAGGATTATGTATATGTTCTGTAGTAGTGATTACATAACACACCAGTTATTTTCTACAACACTTTCCAAATTAGCTGGAAGTTCTTCAAGGGGTACCAAAATATATGTCATTTTTTTCTTTAGCAACATGGCAAAGTGGCTGTGGATTTTCCATGTTCACTCTTTTGGATCAGGTCGCATTGCTTTGAATTTCAGTTAATAATTGTTTGAGTTGAACGGGCCCAACCAAGCCCACAAAGATCATGACAAATAAAAAAGATGGAAAAGTCATATGCATGTGAATATGTCCCATGCATTGTGATGGCTTCTGGTGACTTGGCAATGTCAAGAGGAAGTGGGTCCTTCTAAAAGTATAAAAGATCCACTGTGGAAGAATCACATGAAATGCATTCCAAGTTATTAAACGTGTGTTCACATCAGAAAACATTGTTGCAAGTATCAAGTGCAATAGCAGTAATATGAAATAATAAGTTAGGCAATTCTAGAAAGTAATGTTGTCGAGCTAACATGAAAATATAAGGTATGCATAGACAAACAACATCAACTTGGCAGCCTTCTTGTCAGAGCACATTGCAAACTTATACGAAAATGAAGCCCGCACAATTATGAAAATGTGCAGGTGCTATTTCCAGGGAATAAAAACATGAAATTCTGCAAGACAATTACAGCGGGAAACAAATGGGCTAGGCCAGCTTCTAGTTTAAATCATTATTTCAGACTGACAGCATGCATTACTACAAGAATGATTAAACACAAATCAAAACAACATGTTTGGGAAGAACGTATATTTCCTCATCACTTCGGAGATTGAATTTTGAAACCAAGCAATCTGCTAAATTTTTTACTGT
The DNA here is from genome assembly GCA_015847255.1 of Hyparrhenia diplandra. Taxonomy (NCBI): domain Eukaryota; kingdom Viridiplantae; phylum Streptophyta; class Magnoliopsida; order Poales; family Poaceae; genus Hyparrhenia; species Hyparrhenia diplandra. The sequence continues at coordinate 135,882 of JADLZK010011012.1, read as the reverse complement.
TGATGGAACCCAATTAGTGCACAAAGGGAGCAAAAACAGACTGGACAAACAGATAGGAACAAGTTGTAAACATTGATCCACATTGAGTCACCGAGATGGCACACGTTGCGAGAATTTGCTAGACAACAAGACCCTAGCATCAAGGAGAGATCTGGAATCTTGAGAGAGATAAGCATAGCTTGCAATGACTGAGCTTTCGATGGGCCATACTAAAATTTATTCTTGCTAGCTTCCAAGACAACACAAAGCAATTCAACTTGGACACTGAAATATTAATTCCTAGTATCATACAATCTTGCTATATATGGCAGATCTACATTAATAATGAGTGGGTGCAACAATGTGTTATGGACTGTACAGCATGGAAAAAGTTAGCGGTGTGTAGGCCTGTAGGTTTCAAGCCCTCAATGGAAAGAGAAAAGACTCAATGGACAAAAAGACACTACGGGAAACAGGATCTTCGCCGACGGGACTGCGTTTCGCCGACCACCTGAAAAGTTGGCGGTCGGCGAAGATTTCTTCGCCGACAGCCGCGTTTGGCAAAGAGGCACAGTCGGCGAAGAGGTCTTCGCCGACCGCCAAGTTCTCGGCAAAGAGTAACGCTTGGCAAAGCACCCTCTTTGCCGACCGCAAACGGTCGGCGAAGAAAACCCGTCGGCATTTCCGACACCAACGTAACGATTAACGTCGTGGCACACCGCCGACCGCCCACCGTCCGTCGCGGCAAAGTTCAACATCTTCGCCGATCGCCCACTGTCCGGTGGTCGGCGAAGTGTTTTTTTTTTTAAATTATAAAAAGCAATGCCCGCGTTGCCACGTGTCAGGGAAAAAATACCGAGCGTCGGGACTTCGCCGACCACCCTACAGATGGCGGTCGGCAAAGATGGTCTTTGCCGAGCACTGCTCAATCGGTGCTCGGCAAAGATTGCCTTTGCCGAGCACCTTTTCCAGCCCTCGGCGAAGTTTAAATTTTTTTTTTGAATTTTCCATCACAACTTTTTCTGTGCCTTAGCTACAGTACATGGAGTTCATTGTTCAAGTTTGAAATTTTTTTAAAACTTTTTACTATATTTTATGAGTTTTCATGTTATAATTGAATTTCTTTCGAAAACTAAAATTTGAACTGCAAGTGATTCGAATAATGGATCTAAATGATTCAAAAAATGATAAACATGCTTGTGAGTCTATATTGAGTCCTCATCCATGGTGAGACACCGAAATTCAAATATCTTGTCTTGCGAAACACGCCGACTCACTTGCCTGGCCGATTGTTTTAAAATTTTATAAAATTCAAATGGAGTTGAAAAATCATGAAACTTGACGAGTTGTCCTTATATCGCATGTGTGCGCTATGAAAAAGTTTGAGTCGATTTAGGTGGACGGTTGCATCTCGGATGGCGCTTACCAAGACATCTCCAAGATGTGATAACGAAAACTAAAGTTGAGATGTCCGGGTTTCAAAGAAATCCGGTATGCAAACTTGCATGAAACCTTTTCAAATTTTTTTTCACGGTTTAAACATGCAATATAACGATGACTCGTCAAATTTCATGAATTTCCAACTTCGTTTTCTTTTAGAATTTTAAAATGATTCGCAGCAAGACGGGAATCGAAATGTCTCGCAAGAAGATCTTTGGATTTTCTCACGTGTCCATAGATGAGGGCTCAAAATATACTAACAAACAAGAATATCATTTTTCCAATCACATAATTCCATTTTTCTAAGGACCTGCAGTTCAAATTTTAGTTGTCAAAAAATATTCAAGTAAAAGAAGAATTGTATTAAAAATAGTAAAATGAGCGGAAAAATGTCCCAATTTTTGACATGTACTTGTAAATACTCTATCTAAGCTACAGAAAAAATCTGAAGTGAAAAATCCAAAAAAAATTTCTTTGCCGAGCACGAACTTGCCCTCGGCGAAGTCGCCTTCGCCGACCGCCAAGTCTATGGGCGGTCGGGCGGCCGCTGCCCCGCTACCCCCCGCTGGTTCGCTTTTAAAAAAAAAGGCAAAATCTTTGCCGACCGCCAAGTTAGGGGTGGTCGGGCGGCCGCTTTCCAGCGCGCCCGCCCAAAAAGGCAAAAATCTTTGCCGACCGCCGGATCGGGGGCGGTCGGCGAAGACCATATCCCGTCGATTTTTTTTTAAAAAAGAAAAAGTGGATGGAGCTTTGCCGACCGCCGGATCGGGGCGGCCGGCAAAGGCCGGATTTCGCCGACCGCCTCCCGGATCCGGGCCGCCGGCGAAGAATAAAAAAAATAATAAAAAGAAAACACAAAACCCCGAACCCTTATCCACTCGGACACCACACTCACGCACACACTCAACACCACACTCACACTCACGCGCCCACACACACACACACGAACCCGCCGCCGCCGCCGCCCCCCCCGACACCGCCGCCGCCCCCACCGGAGGCCGGCCCCGACCCCCGCCCGCCCGCCGCCGCCGCCCCGCCCGACGCCCGGCCCCGCCCCGCCGGTCGGCCCGCCTCGACACCGGCCGCGGGCGCGCCGCCCTCCCCCAACGCCGCCCGCCAGCGCCCCTGCCCCGACGCCCCCCGTTCCCATGCCCGGCTGTGTTCCGCGGCGGCCAGTCACCGCCAGCCGCACGCCTGGCCAAGGCGAGGCGCCGCCCCCGCGCGCCCAGAGGAGGAGAAGGCCTCGCCGAGCGCTAGTGCTACTCCTCTCGCCGTCGCTCGCTTTGCCGCTACTCGTCTCGCCGTCGGTCAAGGCAAATGTGACATTTTCTTGCACTTGTAGATGTCGCCATTGTGAAAGTGCATATGGATGTGAATGTGAATGTGTGTATGTGAATGTTGGCCTTCGTGTCGTACGTTTAATTGTAGGAGGAGGAGGAGGAGGGAAGAGGGAGGAGGAGAAGTTCGACGCCGCCCTTCATCGTCGCCGCTTTCATTTGTTCGTCCACCGCCCTAGCAAGGTGAGCATTCGTGCCTTATAGTGGTCGATGTGTATGCATATGTGTTGGTCGGCCGTCGTGCCGTTGTTTTCTTGCGGTATTGAAAACCTCGGCGTGTAGGGAGGTTACGTCGAAATTTCTAATTGAACCTCGTCTTTTTTTCAGGTGACAGCCCGTCGGTGCCGCGCGAGTAGTGCGTGACTTCACCGCCACTTTGGCTGTCTGCACGCACCACTAGGTATAACCCCTCTTTACATATGATGGTTGTAGATCGCGTAACCTAGTTAGGCGTCTCCCGTCCGAAAGAGATACGGTTGGAGGTATGGATTTTTTTGCATATCTACGACCGTATCCGCTTCGGATTGTCCACGTTTTTGGACAGCCACGGATACGAGATGGGTCGGGCTCCATGTTCGCGCGGTCGGCCGGGCGAGTTTTTGGCATCACCTCCCCACCGTTCTCCGGATACACACTCTCCCTTCCGGGCGTGTATCGAGAACAGCAGCGAGGTGCTGCCGCCGAATTTCTGTCTCGGCCGGATCGAACATGGAAATCGACCCATCTACGCATCCGCGGGTGGGATTAGGACCTATCCTGGCCTATTAGAGAGTAGGAACACCATGTAGATCGAACTCATGGTTGGAATTCGTGGTTGCTAAAGGATGGACGACCGCCGGTGGATGTACGACGGTTGGAGAAGTAAGCGTGATTTTGACAAAGAATGGATGGACAAGACCAATGAGTTCTTGGAAATGGTATGGGGCAATGCTCATGCTCGTGGTCATTTGCTAGTTTGGTGTCCCTGCAGTAAATGTGACAACACGAGAAGAGTCAGCCGAAAGGATATGCAACATCATCTTCTAGATGTTGGATTCACCAAGAACTATACCGTGTGGGTATACCATGGTGAAGCACAACGTATGAGAGAGGAGGTGGTGAGAGCACGCCTCGAGGATTGTGATGGTGATGCCGGGGTTGTAGATATGTTAGATGATGTCCACCAAGGACTTTTCAACGAAGCACGTGACAAGGAGGCGATGGAGAAGGAGGCAAAGAATTTCTATGAAATGTTGGACTCGGCGGCGAAACCCCTTCATGAGAACACAACGGTTTCATGAACCGGATGGCATTTGTCGCTTATTAGGGATGAAGTCCGAATTGAACATCGAAAGGCGGGCTTCGATAGGGTGTTGTCCATTGTTGGCACCTTGCTTCCAAAGGGCCATAACCTACCATCGAGCATGTATGACTCCCAAAAACTCTTTACGGCACTTAAGATGCCGTATGAGCAGATACATGCTTGCGAGAATGGGTGTGTCCTATTTAGGAAAGAGCACGCCGATGCAAAGCACCGTCCAAAGTGCAAAGCCTCTAGGTACGAAGAGGTCCCAACCGAGATGGTCGGATGAAGCGTAGTAAAGTCGCCAAAAAATACTACGGTACCTACCGTTTGTACCGAGGATTCAACGACAATACATGACCGAGGAATCCGCTAAACGGATGACGTGGCACAAAAATGGCAAGCGATACACTCCGGACAAGATGATACATCCATCGGATGGTGAAGCATGGCAATACTTTGATGGAAAACATCCCGAGAAAGCAATGGAGGCGTAATATGCGTGTACGCCCTCGCCCTAGCAACAGATGGGTTCAATCCCTATGGAATGAGTACGGCCCCATACACTTGTTGGCCCGTGATTCGTTATCCCCCGAATCTCCCCACGGTGTCGCCTTTCAACGGGACACCATATTCTTTGTCGCTATAATTCCGGGCCACCCGGGAACAAGATGGGTGTGTTTATAGAGCCTATGATCGATGAATTGATCAAGGCTTGGGATGAAGGCGTATGGACATACGAATCGGAGCCACGGCGATGTTCAAAATGCATGTTTGGTACCGATTACTCAATTCATGACTTCTGGCGTATGGGTTGTTCTCGGTCGGTGTGTTCATGGAAAGTTCCCGTGCCCGGTATGCAAGGAAAGTCCGATGTTCATCGGGTTGCGGCGGGTGGTAAGTTTTTCGCCGCGTTCCACCTACATCGTCGGTTTACGCCTCTTGACCATCCATTCGCACAAGACACGAAGAACTTTACAAAAGGGGTCGTAGTGACGTAACCTCAACCGCAGATGAAGACGGTGCCGAGGTCCGTGCTCGCCTAGATTCTCTTGTGGCCACTAACCAAGGTGGTGGTTTTGTGGGGTATGGTCGGCGGATATGTGGACTCATAAGTCGGGCTTGGAGAGGCTCCCCTATCATGATGACCTTCTTGTGCCACATCACCTTGACAATATGCATTGCGAGAAGAATATCGCCAAGCACTTTTTGCACACTCATGGACACCGAAAAGTCTAAGGACAACCCTAAGGCTAGAGTGGACGTGGCAAAAATTTGCGATAGACCAAATCAAGAGATGAGGCCTCCCGCAGGCGGCAAGAGATGGCGAAGGCCCGGTGTCGATTTTGTCTTGTCTAGAGAAAAAAAGAAAGGAGGTACTTAAATGGATGAAGACACCGAGGTTTCGGATGGGTATGCACATAATGTGAAGAGGGGAGTCAATTTAACTACTATGCGAGTCAATGGGATGAAGAGTCATGACTATCATGTATGGATTGAGCGGCCGCTTCCACGATGGTTTGAGGCTTTGTCCCCGAGAATGTATGGCTAGTCTTTGGCGAGTTGAGTTATTTCTTCCGCCACCGTTGGTGCAAAGGCGATCTCTCGGACCGTTTGTAGACGATTGGAAAAGGCAAAGACCTGTGTTACTCAGTAAGTTGGAGAAAATCTTCCCACCCGGCTTCTTCTTGTCGATGCGGCAAGATGATTGTGCACCTCCCGCACGAGGTGCGTATGGGGGCCGGGTGCAGTACCATTGGTGCTACCCAATCGAGAAACTCTAAAGAGTGTGCGTAGAAAATGTAGAAATAAAGCCGAGAATCGAGCCGTCGGTTGCCGAGGCATACCTTGTGGAGGAGGTGTCAAACTTCATAGAAAAGTACTATACAGAGAACATTCCTAGCGTGCATGATCAAATCCCTCGTTACAATGCTGACGAAAATCGGTCGAAGCTTAGCCTTTTCCAAGGTCAATACGGAAGCGCCGGTGCATCTACCGATGCGCTTGAGCAACAAAGAGTGGCACAATATCATGCTATATGTCTTGACCAACTTCGCCCGAGGTGGATCCGTACAAACGTGAATTCATTCGTGAGACTTGGTCGGATCAAGGGATGCAGAGCCACACGAAATTGATACTCTTCTTTCACAAGGTGCTGGACCACGGAGACTTCGATTTCATTTCGTGGTTCAAGAGAAGGGGCCCAAACCGATCGCTCTATACGTGGCGAAGCTAATTGCTATTGCAAACTGCTGTGATTTGAGGGTTAGGTCATTTCTTGCTTATGATGTGAATGGATATCGTTTCCACACGACAAGCTACGAGCGAGGGGCGACCCAACCGAGGTACCACGAACAGCGGCGTGCTAACGGTCGATAATAATGGGAATGAGTACCATGGCGTAGTCGAAGAAATATACGAGCTTTCATTTTATGGCGCCCGCATCCGAAACCCCGTGATATTCAAATGTCACCGGTTCGACCACTCAATGCACTAAACGTCACGTCGGCAATTGGGCTAGTCAAAGTTCGACCCGGATTCTCGTGTATCCACGATCCGATATATACATTGTGGCTCAACGGGCCGTGCAGGTTTATTACCCGCCATATGCCCCTGCAAAAACAAAGATTATCTTAAGGGTTTGGAGGTTGTGCGAGGAAGGTAGTGCCGCATGGTAAATTACCCGTCCCAAATGATGAAGATTATAACTTGATCAACCCAATCACATATGAGGGAGAGTTCTATCAAGAAGAGGGTCTGCCAAGGAGTTTTGTGATAGGCCTATTTGGAGATATAGGAATGGAAGTAGACGATGAAATGTCTGATGATGACGACAACGGCATTGAGGTGTTCGACTTGAAGGACATAGAAATGCTAGAAAGATTGAGCACGGTCAATGAAGGCAACAATCCTAGTTCAGATTCTCTTAGTGATTTCGACAATGTTGACAAATGATGACGAGTGGAGAAACGCTCCAAATGGGACGATGATCCCGATTACTTCTAATACATGTAATACTATGTTATTTTGTTTTTTTCCGTAATTATATCTTATTTATACAATGATTACAAATGCATGTAAATCTAATTATGCCTTGTTTATGTTTTGATTACAGGTGATCGAACAAAGATGGCGGGAGGTCGCGGAGGTCGTGGAGGTCGACGACCCCGAGAGGTCGTCCGTGCCTTGACCGGGATTTACAACCCGGGGCGAAGACAAGGCTGACGGAGGAGGCGGAGGGTTCACGGTGGCCTCCTCGTGTCGGGAGGCCTCCGCCTCCCACGCCCGCCCCCAAGGTGGAGGAGGAGGGCGACGACGAGGAGCCGGTGGCGGCGACGCCGAGCCGGTGGCCGGCAAGACCCACCGGGCGGGGGGCGACGACGCCGGCGTCACCGACGGCGGGGAGGACGCGTCACAGTGGCTCCAACCCCTCCGGTGGGGGTTCGGACTCGGCGGCAAAAGGGCGCAAAGGTCTACTTGCGAGGCCCCTCCACGACTCCACGAGGCTCCGCTCCATCGTAACCGCCCCGTGATTCTCCCCAAAGGGACAAGGTAAGTAGATTTAGATGCGTACTTCATTGTCTTCATTATGCCTACTTCATGTCTTCATTATGCCTACTTCGGTGAAACTAATATCGTGTCTTCATTATGCAGAACTGGATCGTTGTGTCGGGCGGTCAATCACGTAAGCCCGCCGGCATCATCGGGTTCTTTGGCGGCAGCACTACCCCCGGCGTCGTCACGCACCACGGGCATACGGGGCGGCCGCTGGCCCAGCCTACTACCAAGGAGAAGACTTCGGACTACACCCACAAGGCGGAGCGGGTGCTCACGGAGTTTTGGGTAACTCGCCCTCGCGCACAAAGCCTTTTCTCAATACATCGCATTCTTGAAACCATGAATTTGATATCGTATTTGTATGCGTAACTTCTTCAAATGCGAGGAAGGACGGGGAGGTGCTAGCTGCAAGGGTGCTTGAGAACTCCCGCGAAAAAACGCGTCACCGATATGCTTTCGGATGCGAAGTATCAGGCCATCATAAACTACCATGCAACGGTTCTGGGTCAGAAAGTATCAAAGGAGGATGCAAGGACTATGATGTTGACCCGCGAACAGTTCTTGAGGTACATGAACAACACTAAGAGGTGCTTGTTTTGAGATTTAATATAGTTAATGTGATCTTCTAATCGACCTTTTTTCATGACGTGTAGATGAAGCCGACTTGGTTACGCGGCATGGGGATTGCTTTGGGATCAGATCGTGGACAAGTGGTTCACGGAGGAGTGGCAAAAGGTGCACGATGATGCCCGAGACCGGGCGCTTGGTGATGCCAGTCCATCACACCACCAAGGCAGTCCTGAGCCTTGCGGAGTACAAAGAATTATGGGTAAGCGCTTTTCTTTTGTTAGGCTCAATCTTATTTTATTGTCGTTCCAGCTCACTAATCCTCTTCCTTTGTTTTTCACAAATGAAGACACATCCGGGCATGACTCGCGCCGCCGTGGCGCGAGCCCTCTCGCATGGCGCACAAGAAGAGGGCCGCCTCTACGCTTTTCCTATGACGTCAACGACCCGGCAGAGGCGCATAACAACTCCAAAGTGGGCCAACGGATCGTTGAGTACACGGCGGCGACTCGGCGTAAATATGGGGAGGACTACGATCCGGGCGCCCATGACATTGATACGGACATCGTCATGGCCACTTTTGGAGGCAAGAAGCACGGGAGGTTGGGCGTCGCCGACGGCATCATCGACAGCTCCCGCTTGAGACTCTCCGACGTCCGAGCATGGAGGGCGACCACGGACCCGCCGATACGGCCCGAGCAAGCGTGGCACGGGCCATTTCGGTGCCCTTGAGGTGGAGGCCCAGCAGCTAGCCCAAAGAACTAGCGGAGGAAAGGAGGCGCCGTCGAGGAGGTGGAGGCCCAAAGAAGCACAATGGCGGCCAAGTTCGAGGAACTTACTAGGTTCCTTGCCACAACAGTGGATTGAGTCCGCCACCGGGGCTCCTAGGTCCGGTCGCTCCACGCCTGCGACTCGGGCCGCTTACGGGTACTCCTATGAGTATGATAGCAAAGAGTTTCGATTTTTGTTTCAAATAATCATGTCTAACACCCGCAACATTGTCTTCTTTGCGCAAGGCTTCCACTCCAGATCGGGCGGGTCGAATCACCCGGCCGCAGGTGCTCCAGTGTTGAGCAAGGCTTCCCGTCCCCGAACCATCAAGTTCCACCTTTCCCACCCTTACCGCCACCGCATGAACTTGTGAGACTCCGCGACTTGTCTGGATCATTTGTGGACTTGTTTCTCTTGTGAACTTGATGTTGGACTTGTGAGACTCGATGTACACTTGTGCAACTTGTTTTATGTGATATATCGTTGTGTTTCATGTGCCGGAGGTGTGCAATGCGATATATATATGTTCTGTGATTGAATGGATGAGATATATATTATACATGTGTTTGTTTGTCAAGGGGGAAAGCGAAAACAAAAAAATAACATTTTTTCAGGGCTTCGCCGACCGCCCTGAGCAATTGCGGTCAGCGAAGGAGGCTTTGCCGACCGCCCTGCGCAATTGCGGTCGGCAAAGATGGGGAAAAAATGGCCGGCCGCGGCCACATTCCCAGCTTTGCCATCGCCACGACGGTCGGCGAAGGTAACTCCTTCGCCGAGCATCAAGACGGTAGGCGGTCGGCGAAGTTTTTTTTTTTAAAACAGATTTGCCGAGCACCTACATGGACGTTGGTCGGCGACGATTTTTTTAAAAAATAAAAATAAACCTTTGCCGACCGCCCCTAGGGCAGGCGGTCGGCAAAAAAAACGTCTTCGCCCGACCCCCGAGGAGGCGGTCGGCAAAGATGGCGAACGGACGCCGACTTTGGTGCTCCGTTAACGGCTGCTTTTCTTCGCCGACCGTCATTTTTGGTGGTCGGCGAAGGCTACGCCGAGAGGTGGTATTTTTGGGTGCTCGGCGAATCTCTTATGCCGACCAAAAATTCCCGACAAGGCTTCGACGAGCAAAAACGGTCGGCGAAGCCTTCGCCGACCGTTTTTACTGGCCTTCGCCGACCACTGCGACCGCCGGCGAAGGACCAGTTTCCTGTAGTGAGAGATCAAAATGGAAAGAATTGATGTAGCAGTTCATGATTGCATTACTATGATTCCCAGCAGCAACGTCAATATTTTACACATGCGTGAAACTGCCATGCTTGCAGCTCCGTGAAATCTGCCAATAGAAAAGGAATCTGCCACTTAGTGTTTTTGCAGCCACATAGTTCTTTGAAAACTACCACTGATACATGCCTAGCTAATGGCAATTTGACAAAGGCAAATTGAATTTTGAATTGGAGTGTCAATAAGAGAAATTGTCACTAGCTAGATGAGGAAAACGAGTGGTAGTAGACTACTGACCAAGGCAAATTGAATTTTGAATTGAGTGTCATTAAGAGAAATTGTGACTAGATGAGTAATACGAGTAGCAGTAGACATGACCAAGGCAAACTGAATTTAAGTGTCCATAAGAAAAAATTTGACTAGATGAGTAATACGAGTGGCAGTAGAATATGGAACAATGCGAGACTCACAAGAGGGGTGCCCTGAAGTCATCGGCGGTGGGAATCGTCCTGGTTCCAGCTGTCACAAACCGGACGGGTTCCAGCTGTCGTTGTCGATGGGTGCCCCGAAGTCATCGGCGAGTTCGGTCCTGTGGCGAGTTCGCACCTCCAGCACAGGAGGGCGAGCTGGACAACTACATCGACGCCTTCGAGGCCTATGCGACTCACATGGACCTTGATAGCCAGCTTCACCGTGTCCTCTTCATCAACGGCTTACGCGACACTCTTCGCCGAGTACTTGAGTGGTTCGAGCCACGCACAATGCATGAGGCCATTGGCCTCACGCGTTGCTATAACGACGAGCCACTAGCAGCAGCGGCGGAGAACTTCGACGACAAACGCAACGACAACATCGTTAACATCGACACCGACATTGACGTAGCCTTGGCAAATAGGGCGCCGGGCGGCGTGCCTTACCACCGTCATGGAGGTCATTGACGGCCAAACGGAGGCCCACGTCCTCACCGAGCTACGCTGGGTGCAACGACAAACCAGGGAGCTCGGCATCATCGCAGTCGTCATCAAGCTACAGGCGACTACACCTAAGTGGACCCTCTACAATGGCATCGTGAGGTACTGTTGACACCTCTTAAAGCATAAAAATACAAGTTAAAAAACATGAATTATGGGCTAAAGTCAAAGACCAAACATAAGTCTAGGGGTCTAACTAACATAATTCAATGAGTTTTGGTATTCTCGTGACTTTCCAGGGGACCTAATAGGTAAATGCGAGAATAATGGAGAAAGTTCGAATATACAAGGCATATGAAGATCAGACTTGTTCGTGAATCAACTCAACCCGAAAAGTGAACTAAAACATTCTAGAAGACACCGGAGGACGAGGAGAAAAGACGGGGAAGGCGAGGTGGCAATCCAGCCTGGCGCCCGCCAACCTCCACCACCGCGGCCGCCCGGTGGGGCCCTCCTCTCAACCTCACATTTTTATGTCGGTTCACTATCGACATTGAGGTTGTATCTACACCGTTGCCAAGGTCGGTTTGATCCAAGGGTTGACATTCATCGCCAAGTACTATATAAGCGCAACCCGATTGACCACGAGGCTCATAACAATTTCATTATCATACTCATACCCATCAAGTCCAGCCAAGTCTAGACATAAGCCTTAGTTCATACTAGAAGTAATTAGCTACATAACTAGTTCTAGTTGAAGATCAAGTTCATCTTGAGTTCCCCGATTAGTCAAGAAGTAGCAAGGATCGTTCTTGAGACTTCTCTCTTGTATTCAATCTGTAAGTACTCTTATATTTAGAATACAATTGTTATGGCTTTGATCTATATAATTATTATATTCTTATTGATATGTGTTTATGCTTGCTATGATTATATATTTAGTTTAGTAAGATTGCTTTATATTTTATGCATGGAATTGTATAGCATCCATATAGATGATCACTATGTGGGTGATAAGCAATGTGTAAACGTGGTGTTTATACAATGTTTATCTGCAATTGCACCCTACATTCTCGGGCCGTGTCGTCGTAGATCGCGGAGTGACAGCGACCTGTTGAGTCCTTTGGAATCGCCCCTCGAATGTAGAACACGCCGAGCCTATAATTACGATGATGAATAAGTTTCGTCCTTGTTTGTCATTGGTAATGCTTGCCATGTGTAGAAGTAATCCAACCTTGCCATGATAGCTAGATGTATTGCACTAATTGTAGTATTCATTGACATATATGATTAGGAGTATCTTAGGAATATTCATTCTATTCTAATTTATTACATGTTAATAGCTTGTATGATTCTAGTGGCTTATGATGATCTTAGACTTGGGTATTTATCATTTATATTATTATCTTTATCCCGTGACTTATCCTGTTGAGTTATGTTAGATGCATATGGTTACTCTGCATTATATTACTGTAAAGGGGATGATCTCATGGGTAAACCACAATATAAACCTTTAGACATCCTTTTCTCTCTACCTTTCCATAGACTCCCTTCCCTGTGGTAAAATATAAATACGATACCTGGATTACTCCCGGTGAAGTGCTACAATTGGTATTTCTATTTGTGCGCTTGCAGATATCATGTTTATTCTTTTATCAAGGCCAATCAAGAGTACCATGCCCCGCATTTCTTTGAGCGTTATTACTAGGGTGACAGACTAGTGTATAGGTAATGCCTAGAAATGAGTGGTATACCTTGAGTACATATCCTAGTGAGATTAACTCCACTATGGATAATGTTACTATGATACATCCACTACTAACACCGCCTAACTCCGCTTTGTTGGATCATGAGGTTAATCCCATATCCAAGCTAACATGATTAGATAGATATCCTATATATATTTCTTTCGCCTTCCTAATTGGGATCGTGTAAGAAATATCAACAGGTACTTCCACTGCTACTACGTTCCCGTAGCTTCCGAGCTACTCTAGGACCTCCTCCTCGACAATGGAGCCCCCTTACATGGTGTCGCAGTGGGCTTCCATCTTCCGACACTTCCCCGAGAGCAGCAGGCCTTCTCGACAAGCGTCCTGCTAATGATGGTGCGCCCAAGCGTCAGATTGGATGACGTCACAGTGCTCCTCTTCAATGACAACAGCCAGGAGTTCCTATGCCAGTGACCTCCTTTACGGTCATCTACTTCACCTCAGCTCGACGCCAGCCGTCTCGGCTCGCCACTTGTTCTATAGGCACATCCACGCTCAGGTACATGTGTTGTGCACCTATTCCTTCCAGCACCTCCAGCTACTCGCCAGACACTCGAGCTGTCAGGCACCCTCAGTGCCTCGGTCATGAGGCAGACACGGATGGATTAGCCCTTTGTACAGCCTCCGCCGAGCTATAATTTCAGCATCTACTCCGACAACTTGCACCGACTTCACCTTTGACGACGAGGAAGCCACAATCTGCAACGGCTCCAACGACAAGTCGGGCTACCTGATACTCAACTACGGACCAGGTGTCGCGACTTTCCCGATTGGCATCGCCTTCACTCCCACCTGGTGGGTTGGCCGGGCGCTGTGGACACGCCGCCTCGTCGAACGGTGGGGAGATGTCACATGCCAGAATTAGGCTAGCCAGGGATGGGTTAAAGGGGCCCAACCGGCCACAACCGGCCTAGAAGGAGGGGGGGGGGCGCCTGCGCCGCCGCCACCGCCACCGCCGCATCATCGTCTCCGTCCTTGCTTCGTCATCAAGTTTTGGTTAAATCAGGACTTTTTGTGTGCAAGGGATATTCTAACTCTATAAGGAAATCTCTTATTAAGAAATAAATAGGATTTCTTGTAAAAGATATTCCAACTCTATAAGGAAACATTTAGAGAGATTGCTTGGATTACAAGTCCCTTAGGGGCCATATAAATAAGGAGCATGTAATCTATTTGGGGGACAAGCAAACAAAGATTAGTTCTGGGTCTTCAGCTCCCCACCGCCACAGCCCTCCCTCTTGCTTGCGCAAGCAGCCGCCGTGCCCTCACCGCCCCCCCGGTCGCCGCTCCCTCCTACCTCATCTCCCTCTCCCCAACCGCCTCCATCACCCCATCGCCGCTGCCGAAGCTCGCTGCCGACCGTGTCACAATCGCCGGAACCTATCTGGTTTGTGACACTTATGAATCAAGTCTAGTCAGGACTATAAATACTAAGGAGATGTAATCAATTCAGTCAAATAATAGAAAGTTCTTATCCCTCTGTTCTCCAACACTCTAGCTCACACGCGTGGACCCTAACCCTAGTCTCGCCCAAGCCAAACGCTGCCTCACGACGCGCCAGCAGCACCCGCCACCATGGTATCGACAAGCCATTTGATCCTCCACGCTGCTGCAATGGCAAAGCAAGCTGACTTCCTCAAGTTGTTTGAGGAATTCACCAAGGAAATCTTCACCATGTTCGAACCGCCACCAGCAAACTCCACGAGTCGATGCTTGCCTCAGGAGCATGGAAAAGGAATCGAATCAACCCGAGCGGAGGAGATCGAAGGTCCGACGGAACCATCAGAACAGGTTGTCAAACCACCATGACGAGCCGGTACTGACCATATGGAACCCAACCAGCCTAATTTATGATGACTGTGCGTGTAACTTGGGCTCTAGCCTGCCCAGCATATACTAGGCAACACGGCAACAGGAAGGAGCAGCCCGGTCCATACCCAAGGTCCAAGGCCCAGACCAATTGACGAGCTGACTTTAAATCGCTAAACCCTGAAACCGCCGCCACTCATATCTCGGCATCCTCGCCGCCGGGTGCGCGCAATGTTGCATCCCCATTTACCAGCGGCAGCGCGATGATTCCATGATCGGGGAGGAGTGATTGAAGCATCTCTACTGAGGTGAAATTGGGGATCTAGCATTGCTTGCATTCTGTTCGTGTCTGCCTCCTGTAATCATCTTCTTTCCTCCATTGGCCCTGTACGTACGTACTCATCGTCATCTGCCTTGCAGATCACGGCGTTCGGAATCAATCGATGGCGCCTCTGACGAGACGCCGCAAGAAAGCCCTTGCTGCGGCACCTCCGCATCCAGTCATCCACCCCGCGGACCGCATCAGCAAGCTTCCAGAGGAAATCCTGGCACAGATCCTGTCGTTCCTGCCAGCGCAGGACGCCATGCGAACGTGCGTCCTAGCGCGGACTTGGCGCCACGTCTGGAGGTTCACCAGACGCCTGCTCATCAGGGCCAAGTCCGTGCAGGACGCCCGGCGATTCATGGACCGGCTGCTTCGCGTCGAGCGAGATCAGGTTCAGACCGTTTGAGCCGTTCGAACAAGGTTCCAAGCCCCTCACTGACGAGGACATGTCCACCATCAACAGCTGGATCCACAGTATCCTGGAATGTCAAATCCAGATGCTCCGGATCGACATAGATACTGGTGGTTGCTACGAGGGCAACACGCCCCTCCTCGTCTCGCGGCACTTGACAAGGCTAGAGCTCACAGGCATATGGTTTGGTCGTTGCGTAAACCTGGATGGTTGTCCTGCATTGGAAGATCTAGAGATTATAGGGTGCGACATGTTAGGTGTAAGGAAGATCATGTCCCTGTCAGTTAAGCGTCTCGTGATCAGATCCTGTAATTCTTATGAAGATGAGAAACGAATTCAGATTTGTGTTCCACGTCTTGTTTCATTGTGGCTGGATGCCGAGTATTTCAGGACTCCCCAGCTAGAGAGAATGCCTGAATTGGTGGTGGCAAAGGTCCGGATTGGCTCACATCTGGATTGGTGCCCTTGTGAAGATCTCACGGCTTGTTATCACGTTACGCAGGCTGATGAAACTTTTGATGACGAAGACGAAGAAGGTTTGGATGACTTTGCTGGACAAAGTACTACAGAGTGTGTGGTCCTTGAAGCTTTAGCACAAGCTAGAGATCTAGTGCTGATCGATGATAGCCCAACGGTACGGTACACTCAAACACACATGCCTTTGGTCCTTGTTCATTAGTCACCGTCAAATGACAAATGTTTCAAGTCAGATAATTGTCCATGCTGATAGAAAATATATATTTGCACACTTGCATTCCCACCATCTGAACTTCCTAAGTAATTTTTATAGTTTTATGTTCGCATTCCAGACAAAAATAGTTTTTATTTACTTTATTTTTCCCTTCTATATGTGCAATATGTCCAGTATATTTTCAGAAGGGATTTGAGGTGGTGCCCCACTTTTTCCAATTTGAAGACCCTGGTACTCATTCAGAAATACAGGTGTGAGCCTGCTGATTGCAGTGTATTAGAGGGTATACTTGAGCATGCACCACTTTTAGAGAAGCTCACATTTATCTTAAAAAAGGTAAAATATTTACAGGGAACCACTGTTGCACTGCTGACTCTGTTGTAGTGAGTTATTACTAACTGAGGTTGGTGAGTTCATTTCAGATACCACGGGACGGCAAATATAAAGTTGAAATTAAAGGATATCCTGATGCAAAAGTGACACCGACCAAAATATCGCAACACCTTGAGATAGTCGAGATCATTTGTGAAGATGTCAAGGGAATATCCGTTAATGTCCTGAATTTGCTGGATACGCTCAACATATGTAAGATGACAAATCAACTCTGCTTTCACTCTATATTTTTATGTTTTGCATATTAGTTATATGGTAGCAACACAATACTCTGTCATTGTAAACATGGTACAATACTATAAAAGCATAAATAATATTCATATTATTCTAGTTGTTACCACATAACATTAGTTCTTCTGAGTAGGAAAATATATATTAGTTTGGATCAACTAGTTCCAAATCAAGCAGTCATTTTTCCATCTGAACCCCAATATAAGTTGCTAAATTAAATAAGCGCCTCAATCCTGGTCCAAAGCAGTCACTGCACATTACAGAAAATTAGCCGGTATGATTTTCCTGCAAGGAAGCAATATACGGGTGCACAGCTCATAATTGCATGGTTGCCCCCTAAACTATTACTCGGTCTCACCTTGATCCCTAGACTAGGAAATCGAATACTGAGGTCCGTAATCAATTGGAGTACGTACTACAGTATCAGAACAAAGCATCTATGCCTCAACTATGGACGACCTGCTCAAGCAAGCATCATCAGTGAGAGGATACCTCTGTTGAGCTAGCAAATTAAAATAATAGTATGGTTTGGACATAGTGAGTGTCCAAGCATTCACCAGGAACAAAATTTTGCCCATGCACACTACAATGAGCTAAATGTTTGTATGCAGGTTTCTGAAAGTTTCTTCGTTGCGACGGTGTCCATTCAGCTGCCTAGAATGAATGGTTGCCACTTTGGGTGGTTGTGTAGGTGGTCTTTTACAAAGACATATATGCATGACAAAACTATCTGAACCTAGTCATATTATGCTACTAGCATGGCAAGTGGCACCTTAACGTGGATTGCCAGGACAAGATAGTGTGGATGACAAAACTCTCCAGCGAGCTAGACGACAATGAATGGAATATTTAGGGGTTATTTTGGGCTGAGATAGAGTACAGAAATAGCTTGGGACCATTGCAAAATCATAGTTTGGGGACATAGGTGTACTAACCTTGTACCTATGATCTAGGAACCCATATGTGGTTCCATCCTGAAGTACCACATCAGCTAATTTGTTATGATGTGGTTGCTTTGAGCAAAAATTGGGGTACTTAAATAGTTTAGAGACCTCGGTATACAATTATATTGGTTGTGACCAAGATGAGAATGACATAGTATAGTTTATGGAGTGTTAGTGATGATGGCAAAATTTTTATATCGCATTATAAAAATGATGTCAAATTTCAAGAATGTAAACCACGTTCTAAGGCAGCATTTATATTTGTTGAGACATATTGAGTAGTCCTCTTAGATATCAACTATACTCCATCCCAACAAAACATTTGAGTAATTAGCTTATGGTTCATTTTTAGAAGTAAGTTCTTGTGCACTGTATTCTGTTCTCGTACAGATTCTTTCCATGTTTAACTCTCACAGTCAGTGACCCCTTATGTTATCATGGTTCTCATGTTTGTGCAGGTTTCAAGACCAGAGTAACAAAATATATGCCATAAAAAGCAAAGCCACCTTCGTCATGGGAACCACTATACTATCATTGATCATCCTCTTTATCTGTTCAGTCCCACTCCTATGACCAAGCTATTTGTCGGTGTGGTTTTGGCATTTAGATTTCCTAGCTAATAGCTGGTTCAATGTTCCTAGCCGTTTTCTGTTATGTTTCAAGAACCTACTAGAGAATAGTATTTTGTTTACTAACCTGTGCTTATGTGCTTAAGTGAACCATGATATCTTGATTTTTAATTATTCAGATGGAGTGGTACAGTTTGGTTAAAGGGTTTCATTATAATTAAAACTTTTCATTACATTATGGTTTGGGATATTATTCGTGGAACACACTGCTATCATTTACTCTGATATCAAATTTAAGAAATCCAACTGTTTTTTTGCATTTTTAGGTTTGCTAAGTGTAAATCTTCGCCGAGTGTTTTTTTGCCACTTGGCAAAGGCTTCGCCAAGCGAAAAAAAGCACTAGACAAAGACCCTTTGTCTTCAGAAATTCTGCCGAGCGACCTTTGCCGAGCACGACACTTGGCAAAGCCTTCATTGAGAGCAATCGAGGCTTTACCGAGCGCCCGTGCCGCTAGCCAACGAGGCCTTCTCCCGTAGCGATAAGTGCAGTCTCAATGCTTAGTTTCACCTCCCTATTTCCAAGGCGTGAAATTTTTCATATGAAACAGACCTCCCTCTCAATGCATTGTTTCATTGCACACATTCATTGCCTTGTGGGTCCCATGATATCTCTTTCTCCCTCTTTTCCTCTCATCCTAATCATCTCAGGGTGCCATCCCATCCATCCTGCCGTCATCGCCTAGGCACCGACGGATGCACCCTCGCACGTATGAAGGACCGGCGCCGACGGCCAGCGGAGGCTGCGCTCGTTGCCAGCAAGTGGTGTTGCTCGCTCTCGCACCCTCGCAGCCCGCACGGTGCAGCTCATGCTCGGGCACCCACGGCGGAGCCCGGCCCTCGGAGCATGCACCTTCAGCGCCCGAACGGCGGAGCTCGTCCCTCGCACACTCACGGCAGATTCGGGCCGGGCGGAGCTCGTCCGCACACACACACGACGGAGCCAGGCCGACGGAGCGCACGCCAATCGTGACAAAGGTCGCGGCGTTTCGCGCCGCCGCACACTCGCGGTGCAGCTCGGGCGGCGGAGCTCGCGCTCGCTGTGGCAGAGTCTCGCATCCAGTGGTTCACCGGCCTCAAGCATCGGCCTTCCCTCCCGCGACCGAACTACTCAGCGTGCAGCCGCCGAAGGCGACCTTTTGCTCCGATGCACCTCCCCCTTTTCCCTGACGAAGCAGGGGACCCGCTCGGCGCCCTTTCTCCCCCCATGAAATGAATCAAATGCCTCAGTGCGGGTTTCATGTAGATTTTGGAAACCGTGCACAATCGTTTCATCCCAATGAAACGTTTTCCTTCTCTCTCCTACCTATTTCATGCAAAGATTCTTTTTTAGCTAATGTGACACGCTATTTAATGTGCACACCTCAATTGAGACCGACCTAAAAACAAATCTTTATACTAGTGGAGTACTTTCCGTCGAAAGTGTCGACCATTCAAAATTCAAAGGCCAAAGAATGAAATCGAGGAGTCCAGACCAGCTTGTGTGAAATAAGTATTTGACAATAAAAAACGTTACATTTCATTCCACAAAAAAGTCATATCAGTAGATCTACCCATGCATGGGATCGATCATTATCAATCACTATGGAGCTGATAGATATATGCAATTGCAAGATATTTTATTTGCCTATTTTCTAAAATAAGAAATATATTTCTTCCATTACCAAAACAAATCTCAAAACAAAATACAACTCCTAAAATTTATTGGTGCACGCGCACTAGAGTACTACTAGTCCGTGAAATGCGTGGATTCCAAATTGAAGAGCCAGACGACTGCAGTGAGAACCGAGAAGGGTCCGATCCACCACCAGCCAGGTTTTGTTTGTGCTGACTGCCGGTCCACTGGTCCTCCAAACAGAAAAACCCAATGCATGGGGTTCGGTGATTGGAACTAATGAGCTGGGTTTTCAAAGTGCGGAAACCGCAAGCTGCTGGCTATTTGAATCCCGCACCACGACGACTGCAGTTCGTTCCCGGAGAAGTGATCGACGAGCGAGCGAGGCGTCTCTCCCCTCCGCCGGCCACCAGCCAGGTGAGTTTGTTTGTTGCCTGATGCCTTCCTGCCGGTCCACTGGTCAGCAGCTCCATTTCTCATCGTTTCTTGCAGTTTCTGGGTCCCTCGCAGCAGCAGGCGACGGTGCTCTAATCGGCGGTGATGGCACCTCCTCTTTGTTCCATTTATTTTGAGAATCGACCGCATCAGCAGGGCTTCCGGATGGGGTCCAGGCGCACATCCTGTCGTTCCTGCCGGCACAGGATGAAAACAATTGCCGTGCGAACCTAAAGTTGTATTCTTGCGCGGAGATGAAATTGACTTGGCGCAACGTCTGGAAGTTCACCAGACGCCTACTCATCACGGGCGACTCCAGGCTTCCGGATGGGGTCCAGGATGTCCGGCAATTCGTGGACAGCCTGCTTCGAGTCCGCCTCGACGGGCCTGCAAGAAGGCGTCCCTGGATGCCACTGAGATCAGGTTTGATCCATCCGATGCGCTAGACTACAACTCTGACGATTCGGATTCCGAGCCTGATGGGGACGTTCATCTCGACGACGTGGACACGTCCATTGTCCACAGATGGATGCGCCGTGTCCTGGAATGTCAAATCCAGATGCTCCGGATCGACATATCTGATTATGGGTCAACTGAAGCCTGGATGACGGTGAACGATAGTCTCCTCATCTCGCCGCACTTGACCAGGCTAGAGCTTAGAAGCATAGAGTTTGACTGTCGTTGCCTCAACCTGGATGGCTGTCCTGCATTGGAGCATCTGGAGATTGATCAGTGCTTCGTGGGAGATGTGTGGAAGATTGTGTCCCTATCACTTAAACGCCTAGTCTTCACATCGTGCAATACTTATGGCATGCGACACCGCATTCGGATTTGTGTTCCACGTCTAGTTTCTTTGTTGCTGGAGGGTGGCGACAGGGACTTCCGGACTCCCCTTCTTGAGAGAATGCCAGATTTGGTGGAGGCAAAAGTTGAGATTGAATCAAGTCAGGATGACTGCTCTTGTGAAGATCCCATGGCTTGTTATCATGTTATGGGCGATATTGATTGTGATATCGATGGCGACCAAGGAGGTTCAGGTGATTATGCTGGAAAAATTACCACAAAGTGCGTGGTCCTTGAAGGTTTAGCACGAGCTAAAGATTTAGTGCTCATAGCATCTTCTTCTGGATATAATTCAACGGTACACAAACATATATATATGCCTTTAGTCCTCATCGATTATTCATGTTAAACTGTATATGTGCTCTAGGCAAATAATGTTTCCTGCTGATAGCAATTACATATTCCCACACTCATGCATTCCCAAACAATAATTTTATTTCTTTATTCTGTTCGCAATCTGTCCAGTATATTTTCAGGAGGGATTTGAGGTGGTGCCCCACATTTTCAAATTTGAAGACCCTGGTGCTCAATCTCGATTACTGGTGTCAGCCTGATTGCAGGGCACTAGCGTGTATTCTTGAGCATGCACCACTTTTAGAGAAGCTTACACTTAATTCATCATGCTGGGTAAAATATTTCTTTTTTTTTTTTTGAAAAGAGTTATAGGGTAAAACATTTCTTGATAGGCAATCACTACTGCATTGCTGCTTGAGTTATAGTATAAATTAATATTGATTGAACTTGACGACTCCATTTCAGGGGCCGTCAGGCAAAAAATATGAAGTGCAAATGGAAGGACACCTTGATGCAACAATGAAATCGACCAAAATATCACAACACCTTAAGACAGTTCACATCAATTGTGACCAGGTCAATGAAATATCACTTGATGTCTTGAATTTTCTGGGTACACTGAACATATGTAAGATTACAATCAACTTTGCATTTTTATTTTAAATTTGTATATTATGTTTTATTATTAGAACTATTTGTCGCCAATGTTTTTGTATGTGAGGATGCCAATAACGTTTTTAGATCTTGCTGCCCCCATTTTTTTTTGTCTTCCATTTTAGACATTTGAAACAAAGAACTGGTGATTTCACAGTAAACATCCCTGACAATCATACATATGGCTATATTAAAACTAACCATGGAGAAATAACATCATCAGGTTTGCTACAAAATATTTTTGTCACAATGCTTTCACTAACACATCATACAAAAATTAGCTCAAGTGGTGTCCAAGTTCCAGAGTGCAACAATATATGGCTGCACTGCTCATAATTATAGGGTAGGTCCCTAAAACTATTAGTGATTCTCACCTTGATCCCCAGACCATGAAATTGCAAATCTAGGTTCATATAATCCATTCCAATCTAGGTTCATATAAATTGTAAAAGGATATATGCTATATCACAGGAAGGATGATGCACTCTGGCGAGTGTCACTGGCTATGTAGCACTGTACAGTGAGGACACCTAGCAGAACTAGTAGCTTGTCAGTTGTTACATAGCATTTTCTAGCTAGATGGTAATGAATGGAGTATGTTGGTGCTTTTCTCGGTGAAGATAGAGTACATACATACATGGATTATGGATATTTGCAGTTTCATACTTTATTTACACAGGTATTCATCAAGTAAGAGTTTAGGCACTGACCTTGTACTTATGAACTACGGACCAAAATGTTGTTCTAAACTTAAACACGCCCTCAATTTTTATAGTTTCTATTGTATTAGTTTATAGACTGCCAGTTTATTTTACTCTATATTCTATTGAAAATGATGGTTTTTTTTTATTTTACTTTAAAAAGCAGTGGAAAAATTCAACAATGTAAACCTCTAAACCAACATTTTTATTTGGTTGAGAGTTCTTGAGTATATATCTTAGGTATCAATTATACTCCATTCCAACAAAATATTGGAGTACCTAGCTTACAATTCTTTTTGAGTAAGCATGTTCTTATGCACTGAATTATGTTGTTAACTTCTTTTCTAGATTCTTGCCATTCACTATCGCTGTGAATGACATCTTAACTTATCATGCTTCTCATTTGTGCAGGTTTTGATGAAGATCAGAGCAACAAAAATGTCCTGACGAAGAACCATCCATTTCACTGAACTGATAAATTTTTGCCACCTTATCATGGGAAGCACCATAGTTCCAGCTATGATGTCCGTTCAATCCCACTCCTCTGGACATGCTGTTTGTCCATGTGGTTTTGGCATCCAAAGTTGCTGCCTTTAGTATGCCTATCTGTTTCGTGTTATGTTTCAAGAACCTACTAGAGTATTTGGTTTGCATATTACCTGAGTTTTATGTGTTATATATATTGAACACTTCAGTTCTTGTTTAAGTGAATCATGATATATATCTTGATTCTTCTTGAATCACAACAGTATTATAGAAAGTGAGATGTCATGACGTTATACAAGTTAATCTATTCATGTCAACTTTCCCTTTCCAAGTCAAATTGAAGTGGTACAGTTTGGTTAAAGATTCTCATAAGGAGGAACTGTATGTGTGTGTTTTGGTCAGGCTTTTTCCAAGTGTTTTTGCTACAAAATGTCTAAACACCAAAGGGATTGAAATACATATACCTACTTCTACGAGAAAGCCATTACCTATCCATCATAAAATTTGTAGCACCTCTCACCCTCGTCAGGTGAACGTATGAGCTTTACCGGACTAGATCGATACAATAAACTATTTTCACTCATTTTCAGCAAACTTTGGCCAAAATTATGAACTTTTGCTGATTTTTGGTGAATTTCGGCCAAAATAAATTTCTGTAACTTTTGTTTTCTCACTAAAAGAACTAGTGTATCAATTAGAGGACTCAGGAGTGACACATTGATCATGTCCGCACTATGCAGTGATGAAACGTCTATTCTTATTGGTTATTTATATGCAACCTCCGGTAATACGATCAGTTTGCATATAAATAAACGTATGAACAGCCTCTCAAAACCTTAGCGGCATTACAAAACAGTCTCTCAAATCATTAGCTCACAACTCTTCCATAATTCACAGCTCAAAACAAACCGACCATATATTGTGTTTCTAAATAAATATTATTTCTGAAACATTACTCTCAAGGGCTAGCCAAAATATTTTATGAACTTAATCAAGACAAACTGCTGAATGGAAAACAAAACAAATCAAAAGACAAAGACCTGACGAAGCAGTTCACGACTGCATTACTATGAACTCCAATAACATTAAACTCATGAATCGATTAATCAATTTTTTGTAGCTTTTCAACCAGCGACATGAATATTTTTTACTCATGCATGAAACTGCTATGCTTCAGTGAAATCTGTCGCTAAGAAAAGTGAGGCATGATAAAGTATTAATTCGGTGCAATCACAGGAGCTTCGTGTTATAAGTGTGTCATAACCCAAAAAGAGATCGCGGAATAGGACCCAACAAGGGGGAACGCATGGCGCCGCCCGGGGGGCAAGGCCCGAGCCGCCGCCCTCAAGGCTGGGCGCCGCCACCGCCCGCCATAACCGCGTCCACGTCGGTTGCTTCGCAATTAAGTAAGGAATATTTAAGGAATAAAGATAGGAATAAAATAGGGAATAAATATGTTGCTTGTGAGAGAGGTATTCCAATCTATAAGGAAACCTCCTAGAGATTGCTTAGCGTGCAAGTCTTCTCTGGACTATAAATACAAGGGAGCTGTAATCGTTTGGATTTTAATCAGAAAAATTAAAGGGGTAACACCCAAAAACTCTCCAGCTCTCTAGCTCTCAATCTCTCTCCTTCCACCCGCGCAAGATGTGCGCTGTCAGCCCGCCGCCGCACACCGCCTGGCCGCCTCCTCGCGCGCGGGCGCTGACAACGCCGGCGCTGCCGCCGACGCGCCGCCCTCCCCGGCCCTGGCGGCAGCGCCGCTGCCCCACGCCGCCGCTTGTTGGCATTTGCTAGGAGTCCTCATAGATCCATCGAGGATGTCACTCTAATCTAACTGCAAGGATCTAGATGTGGTGAAACGTATTAAAATTTGTCTAT
Source organism: Hyparrhenia diplandra (assembly GCA_015847255.1). Classification (NCBI taxonomy): domain Eukaryota; kingdom Viridiplantae; phylum Streptophyta; class Magnoliopsida; order Poales; family Poaceae; genus Hyparrhenia; species Hyparrhenia diplandra. The sequence goes on along the minus strand of JADLZK010011012.1, from coordinate 110,710 downwards.
AGATTGTACAAAACTAGATCAAAATGTTTAGTACAAAATGTGATCCTAATAGCCACTACTTTGTCTAGCTCTAGTTCACCTAAATGCATGGCCCAACACAATTCTAGCTAGTAGAAAAATGAAGTCTGCCACTAGAGTGAGCACACAAATACACATGGCTAACACTATTCTAGTTGAGCTAAACTAGTGAACTAACTAAACTAGCTACTTCTACTAACTAATACTACAACTACAACTACAGCTGCAACAAAACTATAGAGGTACACAAGAAACAACCAACTACACGACCTATGTATATGAATGAAAACGCAAATGTATAATACCAAACCAGGCATGAGACATGACACAATCGATTTTCCTCCCAAGGTTCAGTTGCTTGCTAACAACTTAATCCCCGCTTTGGGAGTCTATATGTGAGTGATTCTCGTGCTAACTAGCTGCTCTAGCTAAACCCACAACTTGGGTTCCAGAAGAATCAATCACAACAAACACTCCAACTAGCCATGAGCACTATTTAGCAATGGACATCCTTCACCAGCTAGTACACTCAGACCACATGGGGGCAGGGGCCATTGCATCCCCTTTACTGCTAGAAATCAAATTTAAAGTCATAAATCTTTTTTTAGAATGACACAGTACAGCACAGACGCTCACAACACGCACGCACACTCACCCCTATGAACACATGTACGCAAACCCTACCCCTATGAGCACCTCCGACAGATCTGGAGATCTGAAGATTCTCGAAGTCACCATTGGCGCCTAGTCATCGACGCGAACGTCGCTTACCACTTAATGCATAACGCCAGAAATCCTGAGAAAATCCGAAGAAAAGGTGCGAGCATCGATTTGAACCCCGGTGGGTAGCGTCCCACTGTACCGTCCTACCATTGGACTATAAGCCAATTCGCAAGTCATAAATAATTTGTGATAGATCTTGATGTCGGTCCATTTTTTATCTAGCCCAGGTCAGTTCTAGGACTCATCCAACTTGTACGACTCCTGCCTCTTTCTCTGCATATCAGCTGTAATAAATGGCAAAAAAGTTGAAAATGTTACCCTCCTTTGGGCCTCAATAGTATTAATCCAGTTTAGTCATTCTCTGTTTTTGGGGGTGTTTGGCATGGCTCCAACTCCATATAGAGCAGCTCCACTCCAAAACTCTAGGTGGAGCTGACTCCAGATGGAGTTGGAGCTGATTTATTGGGGTGTTTGGCTAGCAGCTCCAGGAAACGGAAAAAAAAGTGTTTTCAACGTTGGATGCCATTGCTGCCCTTGCTTGGTCCCACGTGCCGTCTCCCTTCGCAGCCGGATGAGGCTCCCTGCTTCCCCACCGCCGCCGGCACTTCTTCCCCCGCGAGCATTGTCCGGCGGATGGTTCGGCTTCCTCCAAAGATCGACTCATCCTCGGCATCGACGAGCCAAGAAGCGGGTGGCCACGGCCCTCGCCCGCGGGCGCCCGGACAGAAACTCATGTCAAGCCACCGTCTGCGGCGGGTCGCGCCCGCACTGGGCGACGGGGCCCGCCTCGTCCGAGCCCTCCCGGTGTTGAGGAGGGTGAGCTCATCCCGGAGCCGAGGATGGCGAGCTGGAGAAGATAGCCATGGCGCTGTCGTCGAGGACTTCTTCACATCTAGGGTTAGGGTGGAAGGGCGGGGAGTGGAGAGGAAGGGGAAGGAGATGCATGCAATGAGAGGGCGGCGGCGTCCCGGCGTGGGCGAAAACCGGTGGTGGATACCCGCCCCCTCGCGACGACCCTTTGGGGGATGTACGGGCGCGCCTGAAAGGGCAAAAATAGAAAAAATAACGCGATTAACCGATGGCAAGGCGGGTAATTTTGTTAGAACCATGTCCACGTCTTAAGTGTTCATTCATTTGCTGCTTTTTGGACTCCATGGAGTTTTGGACCAAAGCTCTTTAACACGGTACCAAAGCTCTAGGTCTAAGATATAGGCTCCGACCGCCACCCCTCCCTCTCCTACCCTGCCCCAGGGAGGATTCATCTTTGCTCCTCCCGAGGCAGCCTCGTCAATCTTCAATTTTTTCTTCCTTTCCATTTCATCTGCCCAGACGCCAATTCGTGTCAGCCCATAGTATTTCCATGTCATATCCAAATCCTTACTCCGCATGTAGTGTTATCAGCCCATGCGGCCCATCGCCACTTCTTTACGCGCGGATCCACGAATCTGGAATTTTGACTGAGATAGTCTGAATTTCGGCAAATTTCGTCCATTTTGGTCTCGAAAACTCACCAAACTGAGTCCAAAATTGGACCGAAATTTCCCGAGATTCACCCATTTCGTATGGGACCAATCTTTTTTTTTCTAAAATGAATCCAAAACCTTGAACGAATCAACTTTGTCTGCCAGATTTCCTGACGCACGGATCGAGTTTGTCCGCCTTACTTCTTTCCACGGAACCTCGTTGTCAGCCCATTGCAGATCCCATGCGTTGCAGATCAGACCCATACTGGTTTCCTCTACGTCATCATCCGCCAGGGCCGCCTGTCCGTGCGTTGCGGATTGGTCCCGTGTGGCCTTCTTCTATTTCATCTTCTGTCAGGGCCACCTCCATCGTCTGCAAGCTTCATCACGTGGACGGGAGTTTTTCCCATGGACGAGCGGCTTGCCATTGTCTGTCGCTGTCATCTAGCATTCCTGTGGATGAGCGGCCGGTTGGATTTCCCTTGTCTGCAGCTATCGCCTAGCTTCCTATTGACAAGCGGCCCATGGACAAGCGGCTTTCATACCAACCCGGTCTGAATCGTCCTTGTCGAGCAGGCGTGCGACTCAGTTGCATGATTTAGCTCCTCCAAGCGCATTGGAATCATCGTCGCGCAGGCGTCTGGCGACCTAGTCCAACTATCACGGGTCAGACACTTCATGCATCTTCTTCTCCCATCCTCTCGTCTATGATTCGTGATTTGGGAGCGCCGTGTCATCTGCAGTCTCCATCGCCGTCGCTTCAGGCTGCTTCCATGAGTAGTAGGTTTCTGTCCTCGTTGGATTGGTAGATCTGCTGTGTATCCCTCTGTTCTGCTCTACTGCTACGGTGGCATGTTGAAGTGGGCATGTTGCAGTGGTGCTTGTTCTACTACGTTCTCTGATCCAAATTACCGTTGGTATTGCTATCATTCATTGCTGCTTGCTGTTCCTATTATATTGAGGCTTTTTTTTTCTTATTTCCACTACGTACATCTGTTACATTTGAGTCGGTTCAAATCCAGTTCCATCCACTACAGATTGTCAAGCCGTCCTTGTCCACAAATTCTGTCAGATTAGCCAATCTTTTTCATGTTTTTTTAGATTAATCTTTTTCATGGTTAGCTGTGTGACATCGTTTTAGCTAATCAACATTGATGCAACTATACCCTCTTGGTCTCTTCCATAGCCATTTCACTTCATGATCAATGGCTTTCTTTTTGTTGTCATCACGGATGGCCGTTCGCCACATGGAGATGTCTGGCGAACGGCCATCCGAGATGCAACCGTGCACCTAAATCGACTCAAATTTTTTTCATAGTGTACACATGCGATATAAGGACTACTCGTCAAATTTCATGATTTTTCAACTCCGTTTGAATTTCATAGAATTTTAAAACAATCGACCATAAAGTGAGCCGACGTGTTTTCGCGCACAAGATATTCAAATTTTGGTGTCTGGCCATGGATGAGGATTCAAGATACACTCACAATCATGTTTATCATTTTTTGAATCATTTAGATCCATTGATCGAATCACTTGCAGTTCAAATTTTATTTTTTAAAATAAATTCAAATAATACATGAAAATTCATAAAATATAGTAAAAAGATTGAAAAAATTGCAAACTTCAACAACGAACTACAAGTACTGTAGCTAATCTACAGAAAAAGTTGTGACGGCTAAATCAAAAAAAAAAAAAAATTGTGCTTCGCCGAGAGCTGGGCTAGGGCTCTCGGCAAAGGCCATCTTTGCCGAGAGCGAGAATTAGGACTGTCGGCAAAGGCAAGCTTTGCCAAGAGCCCTGCAGTCGACACTCGGCGAAGCACCTAACACTCGGTAAAAGTTTGGGAACACGTGGCGACGTTTGGTGCGATAAAAAAACACTTTACCGAGAGCTATTTTTTTATTGTTCTCGGCAAAGTTTTTTTCTTTGCTGAGGGACGGACGGGAAGCTTTCAGCAAAGGTTACGCAAACGGACGGGCGCACGGGCGGACCCGCCTATGCCGACAGCCCACCCTTCGCCGACCGTCGTAGGCGTCCTTTGCCTAGCGTGCTTCTTAGCTGAGAAATGGGTACTGGGCGAAGGCAGCCGCGCCGAAAGTTTTTCTTTGCCGAAGGCGGCTGTCGGCGAAGAAAGACTTCGCCGAAAGTTTTTTTTTGGCTGTCGGCAAAACGCAGCACCGTCGGCGAAGACCCAGTTTCCCGTAGTGATAGCAAATCCCAAAACAATGTACACCTAAAATTATTTAGTGCAATTGCCACTGTAAATTAATTGCTGCATGTGTGAAACAGAAAACTAGAGTTAGCGTCGATTCAAAATTCAAAAGTCAGATAGAATGAGAACCCAAGGGGTTCACACTGCTTGGAACTTGTGTGAAGGAATGAGAACCGAACAGTCCAGTCCAGCATGTGTGAAGGTGAAACAGAAAACCCAGGGGTTCACACTGCTTGGGACTTGTGCTGGTTTTAATGGGCCGCCGCTAGTCTGCTGCCTATTTGTAGCGACGACGGCTGCAGTTGGTTCGGTGATCAGGTGGACAAGCGAGACGTCTCTCCAATCTCCGGCGGCCATCGGCTGCCATCAGGTGAGTGAACTGATCGTGACCTTCCTACAGTACCTATACCTACTACCTCGCATAATTTCTGTATACTCCACCATTCATAATTTCTGTCCCTCGCAGGGGCCGGCGACCGTGCTCTGGTTGTTGGTGATATGGTGCCTCCAGCTGCGGTGATCGACCGCATCAGCAAGCTTCCCGAGGAGATCCAGGCGCACATCCTGTCCTTTCTGCCGGCGCAGGAGGCCGTGCGAACGTGCGTCCTTGCACGGACTTGGCGCCACGTCTGGAAGTCCATCACACGCGTGCTCATCAGCGGCAAGTCCGTGAAGGAGGTCCGGGAATTTGTGGACCACCTGCTCAACGGGCTCAAGCTCGCGTCCCTCGACGTGAGCGAGATCAGGTTTCATTCGTTCGAGGACATTATCGAGGCCTCCGTTGATGATCGCGCTAGCTTCAACAGATGGATCCGCCGTCTCCTGAAACGTCAAATCCTGAAGCTCCGGGTCGACATAAATGGTTACTTAGACTTCCTTGGGTACATGGAGATGAGCAACGAGCTCCTCGTCTCACGGCACTTGACCAGGCTAGAGCTCACAGGCGTATGGTTCATCAGTCGTCACATCAACCTGGATGGATGTCCTGCGTTGGAAGATCTGGAGATTAACGAATGCTGATTGGCTGGTGTGAGTAAGTTGACGTCGCAGTCACTGAAACGCCTGGTCATGTCAAACTGCGAGTCCGCTGACCGCCGCAACCGCATTCGGATTTGTGTTCCACGTCTCGTTTCTTTGTTGCTGGATGACATAAGGGAGTTAAGGACTCCCCTGCTGGGGAGAATGCCAGAGTTGATGGGGGCAGAGATCTACATCGGCTCAAGTCTGGATCAGTGCTACTGTGATGATCCCATAGCCTGTTATCACATTACGCGGGATGGTGACACTTCAGACAATACTGATAATGATAGTGACACTTCAGACTATTTTGACTCTGATAGTGATGACGACCATGAAGTTTCAGATGACTATGCTGGACAAAATACCACAGAGTGCGTGCTCCTTGAAGGCTTAGCACAGGCTAGAGATCTAGTGCTGATAGCTTCTTTCCCAACGGTATGCTACACAAACATACACGCCTTTGTTGGTCCTTGTTGATTATTCACTGTTGAAATATATATTTTTCCAGTTACAGAAAATTGACCCTGCTGATAGCACTTATACATTTCTACACTCATGCATACATTCCCACCATGTAGACAATGTTCATTTACTATCTTTTATTTTTCCTTCTCTGTGCAATCTGTCCAGTATATTTTGAGATGGGATTTGAGGTGGTGCCCCACTTTTTCCAAGTTGAAGACCCTGGTACTCGGACGTAATTTGTGGTGTCAGTCTACTGATTACAGTGCACTAGCGTGTATTCTTGAGCATGCGCCAATTTTAGAGGAGCTTACACTTAATTCAATGCCGGGTAAAATATTTCTTGATAGGCAACAACTACTGCATTGCCGCTTGAGTTATATAGTATAAATTAATATTGATTGAACTTGACGACTCCATTTCAGGGAAAAAATATGGATTGAAAAATGGAAGGACACCTTGATGCAACAATGAAATCGGCCAAAATATCACAACAACTTAAGACAGTTCACATCAATTTTGATGAGGTCGATGAAGCATTACTTGATGTCTTGAATTTTCTGGGTACACTGAACATACGTAAGATTTCAATCAACTTTGCTTTTTATTTTACATTTGTATATTACGTTTTATTATTACCAATATTGTCGTCAAAGTTTTTTGTATGTGAGGATGCCAATAACAAATAGCAGATAACATTTTTAGATCTTGCTGCCCCAAACTTTTTCTTTTGTCTTCCTTCCATTTTAGACATTTGAAACAAAGAACTGGTGATTTCTCAGTAAACAACCCTGACAATCATACATATGGCTATATTTAAACTAACCATGGAGAAATAACATCATCATGTTTGCTAGAAAATATTTTTTTGTCACAATGCTTTAACAATTTTGTTCTAAAATTATAATTTCTAGTGCATATTACAATGGTGGTCCTTAAACTAACACATCCCGTTGCAAAAGCAACCTCACTGGCTAGTTCCAGAGTGTTGTCCAAGCTAGTTCCAGAGTGCAACAATATGTGGCTGCACTGCTCATAATTATATGGTTGGTCCCTAAAACTACAATATTGGTTCAAACCATATATGCTCTAGGTCACAGGAAGGATTTAAATACTACAATATTGGTTCAAAGTCTATATGGCTATCACAGGATGGATGATACACTGAGGACTCTCACTGGCTATGCAGAACTAGTTGCTTCTCAGTGGTTACATAGCATTTACAGCTAGATGGTAATGAATGGAATATGTTGGCGCTATTTTGGGCAAATTTAGAGTACATACATACATGGACTAGGGACATTTGCAGTTTCATAATTTACTGACACAGGTATTCATCAAGTAAGAGTTTAGGCACTGACCTTGTACTTATGAACTACAGACCAAAATGTTGTTCTAAGCTGAAACACGACCTCAACTAATTTGTTTAGATGTCTCTGTTTGGGACCAAGATTGGGGTACTTAAATAGATTAGGAACCTAGCTAGCTGAGCAATATTATAGTTTTGTGACCAAGATGAGAATGACATAGTATTGTATTAGTTTATAGACTGCCAGTTTATTTTACTCTATATTCTATAGAAAATGATGGTATTTTTTATTTTACTTTAAAAAATAATGGAAAAATTCAACAATGTAAACCTCAAAACCAACATTTTTATTTGGTTGATAGTTCTTGAGTATATATCTTATAGGTATCAATTATACTCCAATCCAACAAAATATTTGAGTACCTAGCTTACAATTCATTTTCATTAAGCATGTTCTTATGCACTGAATTCTGTTCTTAACTTCTTTTTTAGATTCTTGCCATTCACTATCGCTGTAAATGGCATCTTAACTTATCATGCTTCTCATTTGTGCAGGTTTTGATGAAGATCAGAGCAACAAAAAAATATCCTGATGAAGAACCATCCATTTCACTGAACTGATAAAATTTTTGCCACCCTTATCATGGGAAGCACCATACTTCCAGGGATCATCTGTTCAAACCCACTCCTATGGACATGCTGTTTGTCCATGCGGTTTTGGCATCCAAGTTGCTGCCTTTAGTGTACCTATCTGTTTCGTGTTATGCTTCAAGAACCTACTAGAGAGTATTTGGTTTGCATATTACCTGCGTTTTAAGTGTTATATATATTGAACACTTCAGTTCTTGTTTAAGTGAATCATGATATATCTCTTGAATCTTATAGTATCACAACAGTATTATATAAAGTGAGATGTCATGACATTATTCAAGTTAATCTATTCATGTCAACTTCCCTTTCCAAGTCAAATTGAAGCGGTACGGTTTGGTTAAATATTCTCATAACAGAACTTCCCTAATGGGAGGAACTCTATGTGAGTGTTTGGTCAGGCTTTTTCCAAGTGTTTGTGCTACAAAAAGTCTAAACACCAAAGGGATCGTGGGGTTCGGACGACGACTTCATGCTCCGATACTTGCCCCTACTCATGTCTAGCTCGGCGAGTACATGGCTCGAGAAGCTCACTCCGGGCACCACCCGGAGCTGGACAAACGACCTCTGCTCAACCTTCATTGGGCACTTCTATGGTATCCTACACTCGACAATATGGTGACTCTTGGGATTTGAGTATCCGACCCATCTCCAAGAAGTGCAATGAATGCACTCGCCATCGTTACGGACGCGGAAGTCATCAATGCCTTCACCTTTGGCACCACCAGAGAGGCATTCATTACACGTTTGGCAATTTTTTATCTTCAAACTGCGAGTTTTTGAATTGCCGCTCCTCTGCAAGCTGAACAAGTCGTCGGGTTTGAGACATAGCCGCTAACCAAATGAATTACATGGTTCGAAAAAAAGGCTAGTTTACACTTAGGTTTCCCGATTTTACTTTTCCTAAGAATAAACTATATTCTATCGGCCATTAGTACAATCTGAATAAACAGCAAATCTTTATAGAGCTATCCAATAGTAACAGGATGAAAGTGACCTTAACAAGGGCTCGTGTGCCTATACAGTTATATATAAGGTGGAAAATGGAATGGAAAATTCCGAGTTCGACCGCGCCGTTTTCTTCTTTTGACCCGATCGATTTCGTTTTTTTCGGACAAATTCGCATTCGCTTCGAAATTCGAACAAAAACTTCAAACTTGGAATGAATTCGGTTTGGGCCTTGTTCGACCGATTTCCACATTTCTATATTACATTCGAACTGGTTCCGTATTTCAAATTCGGTCGAACCGAATTTGGTCCATCGATCTTACATGTTGGATGAAAGCCCAATACTCCCACAGCGCCTCAATGAATTCCTGTGCAGCCCAATGACGTCGCTTCCACAGCGCCTCCGTGAATCCTGGCGTCGGCGTTTCTCCTTCCTTGACCGTGACCCTTCCGTGATTCCTGTGCTTCTTCCTCGACGCCTCGTCTCCTTCCATCCCAATCCCCACCTCTATTTCCTTGCTAATCCTCAATCCTGGCGACAACACCCCACCCCGACGGCAGGCCACGCGAGCGCGACGCGTCCCAGCCACGAGGCAGCACCGCCAGCGTCGCCAGTCTACTATTTTTAGCCTGCTAATGAATGGGTCTGAACTTTTATGTAGCAACGCTCTCGATAGTGAACGATGTCTACTATTTTTAGCCTGCTAGTGATCGGGTCTGAACTTTTTTGTGAACGATTTCTCATGCTTGCAGAATGGTTGGGATGCATGTCACTTTTATTTATACATGCAAATCAAATGCCGTGCACTTGTTAACTATCATATGCACTTGAACTAAACCACTTGTTTAAAGTAATGAACTATGGGATGGTATTCCGTATTAAATTTCGTATATCGACCGTGTTTGACATAAGTTCGCCTCGAATTGGTCCGTTTTCGACATTCCGTAAAGTTCGTGTTCGTGTTCGGCTTTACCGTATTCGTTTTCGTTTTTGTATTCAAATGTAGAAGTAGAAAACGGTTGAGGTGTTTTTCGACCGAGTTCGACCGTATCTTGTTGATACGATTACCGATCTTGTCGGGTCTAGGGAGTAGGATGTAGGATTGTGAGTTTGGGGCCGGGGTCTGTAGCAGCGTGCACGGCGGCTTGGTGGTGAGATTGCAACATGAGGAAGAAGACAAGAGGAGGACGACGGGGGCTCCCAGCTCCCTAAGAGCATCTATCTATACTATAATGACATACTTCTTTCTATTTTTGGCACAAGCAAAACCATCCGACGGATCTCACAACCAAGGGAGAAGATCGAAAATTTGTCCGCAGGTCTTACAGCCTCGCCTCCCACCGCAGCCGTCTCACGCGCGTCGGTACCGGGCTTCTCACACAAGCAGCGTTCGAATCACCGTCACCAAAAAAAAAAAAAAAAAAAAAAAAAATCATCCCTCTCACTAGGAAACGCACGACCCAAGCACAAGGGAACCGCGCCGCGCCACCAGGAATCATCCGTCATCATGTGGTCTTCAGCCGATGACACCACCCCGCCACCACGGGATCGCCGCGTTTCCCGAGAAACGAGGGCCACGGGGAGGCTGCGCGGGCGCCCGCTTCGGCGGCGGAGGTGCCGCGGGCAGCATGCACCAAGGCATGGGCGCCGCCACCTGCGTCGTGGGCACACTCCCCCCTGGTATGTATCCATTCCGCTGATCGCGGCGCGAGCGTCCCCGGGATCGGCGGGATCCGAATCGCATAATTCACACTAGCTTCCGGCCGCGGCGAAGTACAGTCTACGCGCCGTCGTTACGTATCCATCGATCTGGTTGCGGGCATGGGAACCTGAATCATGCAGTTCGTTCGTGGGATCATGGGAACCTGCTTCCTGTGCTTCTTGATTCTTGGCACATTATTAACTTTGCTTCAAGCCTCAGTGCTCTCCCCAACAATTTTATTAACCCCCATCATCCGTGTGCGTGTTTGTCTCCTTATCATCTTGTTGGGGAATGAAGTTGAAAACCCAAACCTCTGAAATGCAGATGTCGAGTATGGAGGCACCTGATTCAATAAAGGAATGACTTGCCTGTAAAACAACTATGTGATAAGGTTATTCATCAGACGCTGCAAGCCTGCAGCTAGCCCATTATCATGCTGCATGCCGTGTTTTATTAACAGTATCCGCAGCTTGCTTGTGGTACTATTCTAAACTTGATCTCATAAGTGTGCAAGAATTCATCTGATTCAGATGTGGAATCCTTGGAAGCCTCACATCCGATCTTTTGAATGCGTGCAAAACAGAACTGTTTGAGGTCCGAGAACAAGTTCGGTACAGTAAGTTGATGCCTTCTCTTCCTTACAATGTCCACTTATTTTAATCAATTATTATGTTGCATGATGTGTTTGTCTTCTCAGTTTAATTTGTGAACTGTGATTTCATCACACGAAACGGCATCAATCAACTTGCTACAGAGTTGTTGAGAGGCACTGGCAGAAGTTTTCTCACAACGGAAAGAAAAAGGTAGCGAGATGTTGCTTGGAGAAATCGTTTCTTATTGATTTGGGTTGCTTTCTGTTACAGAGTTACTGAATCTTTGGCCCACAAGGAGGTGAACCACAAGTTTGTATTCAGACTATATAGATAGTGGACCTTCAATCCTTCACTGACCATACCGGCCATGGATTAGAATGTTATTTGGTGATTGGCTGATTGCACTTCGAATGGATTTTTTAGTCTATTATTGTCCTACTGACATGTTTTTTGAAAATCATGCAACAATGTGGAGTTAACCAAGATATCTCGAACCCTGAATGTTTTCACTCTCAATTGTCTGGTGTTCCGTTAAAGGCATGTGATTCATAGTTTTTATTTTTTATTATAATTGCAGGCAGTTGTCATTGGCTCTAGCTAATGAGAATGAGGTGATTTACTCAAATGTTGGTACACTTCCATTTTTTATTAATCACAATAAAAACTAAGCTAGCCACTTATTGATTAGTTCTCTGGATGATTGTTTAATGTGTGTTACCTAGATGTCGACGTAAGCGTTAGCACGTGCATTATACTAGTCTCCAATAGTTTGGGAAATTTGGTGTCCCAAGTCTTGTAGTTTGCCAACTCCTAAAATAATATGAGGATAAAAAAAATAGCACATCTCCAAGGGTTTGCCAAAATTGACTCCAAAAACCTATGTTCCAGCTATTTAAATGCAATAAAGAGAAAAAAAATAAACAGTTTTGCAAAATGAACACAAATTGTTTTGTAAATTAACTAAACACATATCTGAAAACAATTGTGTCTTGCACTTTTGCGTTTCTACCCAACAAGAGTTTATATGTGGATTTCTTCTCTTCCTTTTTTCTTTTTCACAGACACGTACAAAATGACACCCCCTTTTACAATGCAAATACAAAATGACACCCCCTTTTACAACGCAAATATGTGTTGCTAAAAGTCTACATATACGTTGCCAAGGTCAATACCAACACATCTAATATGCGTTGTCTAAAGTGGCTTTGCAAGGATCTATTGTAACGCTTATTTATGTGTTGGTAGCCTGTGCTAATAACCGTTTGCAAAGTTGCAACACATAATGTTGGTTGTGGCAACACTTATATGTGTTTGTATAGAACATGCGTGAACAACCTCTATGGTTTATTGTAACATAAATTTGGTCAATTGCAACGCTAATATGTGTTGCAAGGAATAAACCATTCAATCATTAATATCATATAATTATTAACTTTTTGAGACAAAAATAGAGATAATCCATCTTGCGAACACATGGTTGATTTAGGTCACATGTGTTTAGTTTTTGTGATGTAGTGATTGTCAACATCAACATTCTCTTTCTATTTTCTTTTATCCTTTATGCTTCGGCTATGTTTCACCGGCACACGTGGAGTGTGTTGAAGATGTATCTCTTGGTTCGTGTTGTGCGGTGTGTGGAGCTCGGAGATGGTAGCCGACGGTGGGGTGAAGGAGCCAAGGAGGACGTCTTTGGGCCGACGGACCGCGGAGGTGAAGGACGGACGTGAGGCTTGGACCGAGGGACCGGATCGCCGGGTGGCTAGCCATGGAGGCTGACATCTAGGACATCGACGGATGCAAGAGGACGTGGCAGACCGTGTCGATCGGGTCAAGACGGGCGAAGTGCGGCGAGCGGGGAGCTCGGATGACTTGGCGACTTCGGGCGGTCAAGACGGTGATGACACGTGTCGAGGAGGTTTGGTGGTTTGCCCTCAAAACCATCGGCGCGGGTTTAGTGGTTTGGGCCTCAAAACCACAGCGCGGGTTTCGCGGGTTTGGGCCTCAAAACCCGGTGTGTTCGGCGGGACGGAAGGACGGCACGTGGCGGCATCGGGAGGTTGCGTGGAGGCAAGGCTACCGATGAGGAGGCACGGTGGCCGTCGGATCGAAGATTACCCGAGTCGACCGAAATAGCCTTAGGGTTACAAAATCGACTCATGTATCTTAGGGGTAGTTTAGGCAGAGGGAATTGGGGCTATTTAGCAGAGGCATACCCCTTCATCCTCCCTTGCCTCTCATTTTCACATTTTCTAGCTAGGGTTCCAGACTCCGGTGTGAGAGGTCCACCGATCTTGTATCGAATTTGTTGAGCAAGGGCTAGCTCTGAGTAGCCTGTCACATGGTGGCGTTTGGGATGATTGGATCGGTGTTCTTTGTTGATCTTGTCTTTGTGATTTTTGTTCATCACTTGTTCTTCCCGAGTTCATCCTCTCCCTCTCTATTCTCTTCGCGATTTCTCCGATTTGGCACCGTTTGGCCTCGTTTTTCTTGCCTTGATTCGTGCTAGGACGTGAGAGGATCATTTCCACCAAAGGGTTTGAGCTAATTCCTCACGAGCACGTAGATCGGGCGAGTTTTGGATCAAAGTGACCTTTTGGGTGTGTTCTTGGTGTGATTCGCGATTTCTCTTGATTCATTCCGTCAAACTTGAAATTTCCAAGGGGGAAATGGTCACCCACAAGCCTAGATGCTATGGCTTGATTTTTGTGACCTGAGGTTTCGATTTGATCGAGTTTGATCCGGTTTTGGAGAGAATCGCCGCCGGCGGCGCCTTTGTTCGTGCGGTTTCTGGAGGCGCGGACAGTCCGCCCCCTCGATAGTCTCTCGGGACTCGGCCGGTTCGAGTCCGAGGCCAAGATCCACTTTGCCACGCCGGGCACGCGGACAGTCCGGCCCCGAGCGACGGACGATCCGAGCCCACCGTGGAAGCGGACCAAAAACTTTGCTTTGTTTCTCTTTTTTCTTTGCGGACCAGTCCGGCCAGCACGCGGACGTCCGACGGCCGCTTTCTCTGAGTCCGATTTTACGTCCCGAAGTGTTGGTTTCACGAGAGTCGCTGCGGGACAGTCCGGCCATCTAGCGCGGACGGTCCGGCTCGAGCATTTCTAGCAGACTCCGTTTTACGTTCGATTTAGGATTCTTGCCCTCGGACAGTCCGGAGTTCTTCGTCGCGACATCCGCCCCTGTCTGTCTGTGCGGGCGGACGGTCCGACCCTCCGGCGTGGACAGTCCGAGCTCCCAGGTTTTGGTGCTGTTTTTTCTTCTCTCGCTTGTGTGGTCGATTTGAGTTGGTTCGGTTGATCCCGCCGTGACTCTAGAGCAATCTCTAGGTCATCCACCTTGCATCCAAGGTTGTGATCATACCGTGTGGTGTTCGATTTGCTCCGAGGGGTTGTGAGAGCTACACGTTCACTAATTCGAAAGAATTTAGTTGAGGCTCCCATTCACCCCCCCTCTAGTCGCCTATTCGGTCCTTCAATTGGTATCGGAGCAGGTTAAGGATCATATCCACCTTAATCGGTTCTTGATCCACAGAAGGCGACATGGAGAGGTTTGGTCACTTTGGTGGCAAGCCTCCGGAGTTTGATGGCTCCAACTATCCCTATTGGAAGATCAAGATGCAAGCGCATCTCATGGGGATAGATTAGAGAGTGTGGGAGATTGTCGAGGATGAGAATTACCAAGTGCTAGCCGCTCGAGTGGGTGAGGATCAAATAGCCCAACACAATGCCAACAACCGAAGCGAGGAGCGTCTTGTTCTCTAGCCTCAAGGATACCGAAGTTTGAGAGAGTTGCCACTTGTGAGACCGCTCGTGAGGTGTGGAAGACGCTGAGAGCTATCACGAGGGAACCCCACAAGTCAAGGCCCGCCTTTACGAGACCTATAAGAGAGAGTACAACAATCTCATCCAGCTTGATGGCGAGTCCATCGATTCTCTCTTTGCTAGGTTTCAGACGATCTGCAACAAGCTTCGGGCGAACAAGCCGTCGGAGAGGTTGGACGAGCACGAGAAGGAGATGCGGCTCTTATGTACGCCCGGATCGAAGGTGTGGGATGTGAAGGTGTCCGCGATCATGGAGTCCCGCCAACTACGACACCCTCACACCCGACGAGCTCTACAGCAAGCTCAAGTCTTCGAGATCGAGGCCCGGATCCAGCGGCTCAAGAACCCTTCGCCAAACGTTGCACTCGTCTCTCGGTAAGAGCGGTTCCAGTTCTTACGCTAACCCATCACGATTTCTTTCGCCTTGTCTTCCTTGGTGTCTGCGTGACGAGAGGAGCGGATGGAGAGCCTTGGGGATGATGAGCTTGCACTAGTCATCGGCCGATTCTCGCGGTTTCACAACAACCGCTTGAACCGTCGGCGTGGCGGCCCATCCAAGGGTGGATGCTTCGAGTGCGGAGATCCGGATCACTTCGTCGCCGCATGCCCCAAGAAGAACAAGGACAAGTACTCCGGCGAGAAGTACTACTCCAAGTACGACTCCAACAAGCGCAAGGACAAGCGTGAGCACACCTCCGGCAAGTACAAGTCCAAGAAGGGATTAGACAAGGAGGCGATCAAGAAGAAGTACCTCAAGCGTGCCAAGGAGCACAAGCACGCCTTCCTTGCCTCCCTCAGCGACCTCGACAACGACTCTTCAGACGGACAATCTTCCTCAAGCGATGAGGAGTCCGAGCGCAAGGTCGAGGACAAGCTAAATGGACTATGCTTCTTCACCGACTCCAAGCCGGGGGGTTTCTGCACCATGGCCCTCGATGGAGCGGTGACCGACAGCGCCAAGCCACACGGCAACGACTCTTCTCCTTCCGAGGTATCTCCCACAATCGAATCTCTCTCCGATGAAGTTGAATCTTTGGGCGATGCGCTAGTGTGTCAAGAGAAGTTGCTTAAGCGTGCCGCTAGGGAGAGAAAGGAGTACAAGGAGAAGTGGGAGATGGCTGTGACGGAGATAGAGTTGCTTAGGAAGCCTGTCGATGTCTCTGATGAGACGGAGTGTGATGCTTGTGCTGTGCATATGTCTAGCATCATGTCTTTGCAGTCCAAGTATTCGGCCTTGCTAGATGAGCACGTTGATTTGAAGTCTAGGCCGACGCTGTTGAGTGCGTGCAAGTCTTGTCCTGACTTGCGATCTGAGTTGGCAGAGAAGGCTGCCAAGCTTGCTGTGCTTGAGAAGGCCAACTCAGATAGCACCGTGCTGGGATGTGCTAAGTGTGAAGCTTTGGAGTTGGAGCTCATGTCTTGTAGGCATGACAAGGGGAGAGTCGAAGAGGAGATCAAGTATCTTCGCTCTGTCTTGAGTTGGGTGTCTTGTGGAGAGCCGCAGCTTGGCATGATGATGAGTCAGTTCAAGAGGGGGACTGACACATCGGGTTTAGGCTTTGCTATAGGTGGGAAGGGAGAAGTCATTTATGGCAAGGTTGGTCAAGGTAGTGGTTTGAGCTCGAGTGAGAAACCAACCAACACCGCCAAACCGACCAAGATCACTCCACCCGAGCCTACCAAGCCCATTGTGCAAGATGGCATTCTCCAAGAGCCAACTAAGACTCCACCTCCCAAACAAGTGTGGCTTCCCAAACCGAACCACCTCAAGAACCCACTTGACACTTTGCCCAGGATCCCTGAGGAAACCCTTCCTAAGGCCAAGACCACAACAAGAGTGAACCATCCACCCAAGAGAGTGAACCAACCACCACCCAAGAGAGAGGTGAGGTATCACTGTGAGTATTGCCAGAGAGATGGTCACTTGGTTGAGTTTTGCTTTAGGAGGAAGAGGGATGCTAGACGTCGAGTGGAGTTTGAGAACCGTGACATGTATCACCCACCACTTGGCATGTATGAGAGGGGTGTGCGGTCGGTTCGAGAGGCGGCGTTTGCTAGGCCTGAAGGTAGGAGGCCTCGAGAGGTTTGGGCCACGGTTTGTGAGACCGTTTGGTGGTCGTGCTCAGCGAGTGGATGTAGATCCTCGCTTTGGGAGTTTTGAGGTTGATAAGAGGAGTGCACCACGCTTTGTTGTGCGTGGTAAGCAGTTTGGTAAGATGGGGCATGGGATGATGGTTTTGCCTAATGCATATTTGGGGCAAGATGGTCAACACCGGTACTCTTCCAAGTTTACTAACCCCAAGATTGTGCCATATGCTCATCCCATGTTCTATCATTGATACAGCCGGAAGGCCGGAGGACATGTGGCTCATTGACTCCGGCCGTTCTCGACACATGACCGGTAACTCCAAGTGGTTCTCCAGGCCTCACCCCGATGAAGACGAAAAGAGTACATCACTTTCGGGGGACAAAGAACAGGGAAGATTCTATCTCGAGGGTCAATCAGGATCAATGACCACTTTGTGCTCAAGGATGTGGCGCTCGTCTCCAACCTTCACTTCAATCTTACATGCGTCTCTCGGCTCATGGCGACGGGTATGAGGTACGCCGCAAGGTTGGGTGTTCTCGAGTTTTGGACTCTCGCGATGATCTCATTTGCTTTGATTGTGCCATTTGGGCAAGTCTTTCGTGCTGATTTTTCTCAAGGCTTTGGCACTTCTTGTTGCTTGTTGGCCGGGTCCTCCTCGATTTGTGGAAGTGGCATAGGAGACTAGGTCACTTGAGCTTCGATCTCCTCGCGAGATTGAGTTCAATGGATCTGATCCGAGGATTGCCTAAACTCAAATTTGAGAAGGATCTGGTTTGCCATCCCCTCGCCGTCCACGGGAAGATGGTATCCGCTTCTCACCACCCAGTTACTCAGATTATGACCTCGAGACCCGGAGAGATCCTTCACATGGACACAGTTGGTCCATCTCGGGTGAGGTCAGTCGGTGGGAAGTGGTATTGTCTAGTGATCGTTGACGATTTTTCGAGATACTCTTGGGTGTTTTTCATGGAGGGCAAGGATGAGGCTTTCGGTTTTGCTCGCGATTTGATTTTAAGACTGAGAACTGAGTTGCCAGAGATAGCCATTCGAGCGATTCGCAGTGACAATGGCACAGAATTTAAGAACTCTCAGTTCGAGTCTCTTTGTGCTAACTTGGGTGTCGAGCACCAGTTTTCTAGCCCTTATGTCCCGCAGCAGAACGGGATTGTTGAGCGGAAGAACCGGACGCTTGTGGAGATGGCAAGGACCATGCTCGATGAACACAAGACTCCGAGGAAGTATTGGGCTGAGGCAATCAACACGGCGTGCCATGTCTCCAACCGCATTTTCCTTCGTGCTTTCACCAAGAAGACATCATATGAGTTGCGGTTTGGGAGATTGCCCAAGGTAAGCCACTTTCGTGTGTTTGGATGCAGGTGCTTCATTCTCAAGCAAGGTAATCTCGACAAGTTTGAGTCTCGATCAGCTGATGGCATTTTCCTTGGATATGCTTTGCACTCACATGCCTATAGAGTTCTAAATCTTGAGACTAACCGCGTTGTAGAGACATGTGAGGTTACCTTCGATGAGACTGCGCCTTGTTCCTCTTCTGTGTTTGAGTGTGCAGGAAAGGAGGAGATGGAGCAGAGCATCTTTGTGGAGGAGGAGCAGGAAGACGTTGGTTGGGGTGATCCCGAAGCGACTCCACCGCTTGCCCCAGCTGACCCTGTGACGACGATGACTGCTCACGGACCAGACCCTACTACCACTACTTCCTGGGGTCCCGTGGAGCAGCTCCCTCAGGACGAGACGACTGTACCTGAGGAGGTTCCTGTCGAGGGGGAGGCGACATCTTCGCGCACGGCGCCTCGGCTCATTCAGCGTCACCATCCCCCGGAGACCATGATTGGAGGTCTTGATCAAAGGGTAACTCGTTCCAAATCTTATGCCATGTGTCATTTCGCTCATTCTGCGTTTGTTTCCACTCTTGAGCCCAAAGATGTTAACACTACATTATCTGATTCGGATTGGGTCAATGCCATGCATGAGGAGTTGCAGAACTTTGAGAGGAACCAAGTTTGGGTGTTAGTTCCACCTCCAGCTGAGTGTCATCCCATAGGTACTAAGTGGGTGTTCAAAAACAAACAGAGTGAGGATGGTGTGGTGGTGAGAAACAAAGCCAGATTAGTTGCCCAGGGGTTTTGTCAGAAAGAGGGAATAGACTATGAGGAAACCTTCGCTCCTGTAGCCCGCATAGAAGCTATTAGGATTTTGCTTGCCTTTGCAGCCTCGAAGGGTTTCAAGCTCTTCCAGATGGATGTCAAGAGTGCTTTCCTAAATGGGTTCATAGAGGAGGAAGTGTATGTGAGGCAGCCCCCGGGGTTTGAGCATCCTAAGCACCCAGACTATGTGTACAAGTTGTACAAGGCCTTGTACGGCCTGAAACAAGCCCCCAGAGCGTGGTACGAGAGGTTGAAAGCCTTTCTTTTAGCTAAGGGTTTTGTGATGGGGGCCGTAGACAAGACCTTGTTCCTGCTTAGGAAGGGCAATGACATACTCCTAGTCCAGATATATGTGGATGATATCATCTTTGGTGGCTCTTCACATGCTATGGTATCGAGTTTTGCAGAGATTATGAGCAGGGAGTTCGAGATGAGCATGATGGGTGAGCTGACCTACTTCCTTGGACTACAAATCAAGCAAACCAAGGACGGGATCTTCGTACACCAGGGCAAGTACACGAAGGACATCATCCGCAAGTTTCGCATGGGTGAGGCCAAGCCTCTTTCGACGCCCATGTCGACGACGATGGCCCTGGACGAGGACAAGGATGGAGAAGCTGTGGACCAAAGGGAGTACGAAGCATGATCGGTTATTTCTTACTGACGGCGACGCGCCCCGACATCCGGTTTGCGGTGTGCCTCTGCAAGACGCTTTCGATCTTCGCCGCGTACCTCTCACTTTCAGGCTGTGAAGAGGATCTTCAGGTACTTACAGTTTACCCCTGACTTTGGCCTATGGTACTCGGCCTCTTCCACCCTCTCCCCTCGACCGGTTATTCGGACTCGATTATCTTTGGTGATCGTATGCATAGAAAGTCCACTTCGTACCGTCGGTTTCTCGGTACTTCTCTTGTGTCTTGGTCGCCTCGCAAGCGATCCCGGTGTCACTCACCGACTGTTGAGGCGAGTATGTTGCTGCTTGCTTGCTTGTTGTTCCCAGCTGCCGTGGATGGTTGCCACTTTGAGAGACTTTGGTCCGAGCTTTTCACGTGTACCCTTGTTGTGTGATAGCATGGGAGCTGTGAGTGTTGCCAAAAACCCAGTCCTTCACTCCCAGACCAAACACATAGAGGTGAGGTACCATTTCCTGAGAGATCACCAGGAGAAAGGGGACATAGATGTACAGCATGTGTACACGGAGCAACAGATTGCGGACATTTTCACCAAACCACTAGACCAAGTCCGCTTTGCCCAGCTTTGTGGAGAGTTGGGCGTGTGCTATCCCTTTTGAGGGGTAGCTTTGTAGTTGATGTACAGTTTTTAGTTTTAGGTTGGTTTTTGCTTTTTGTATCATACTTGCATATCATGAGCTTCACTTTTATATTGATTTGAATGAGGTTGTGCTCTTAGTAGTATGAACATGATAGTGCCTCTAGCTTGAGCTCTTTTTAATCATGTGATGTATGTTATGAGCTGAGCAACGTTTTCCACATGTGAACTTGACTAATGAATGATGAAACTTAATCTTGGTTCACCTTTGAGCTAGCTTCTATCATGAGTAGGATGTTGAGATCCTTTGAGCTTTCATGTGTATGCTTGGTAGCTATGTCTCATGCTTTGATTCATTCACTTGATTAGACTTTCATGATAATACCATGCTAAAACATGAAGTCTAAAGCTAAAGTGATGAAAAGATCGAGTGGGTCCATTTTGCCACACTTTGAAGTACGAGACTGCTTTCACTTGCACTCTTGAATGAACTTGGACTTCATTGTGTTTGACCCAGACCATTGTCTTAAGCTAATCATTGCTCACGCATAGGCTTGACATGGTTGATTAGTAAGGCAAGGCAAATGTGGATAACCACTTGCATGCTCTCTTGTAACTTGTGAACCGCTGCAACTCTGAACTAAAATGAACACAAGTTTTTGCCATAATGTCTAGCATCATGTCTGAATGCTGCTTGGGGTAGTTCACCCAGTTTACATGTTTGAGCACTTAGTTGATCTCCTATCTACTTGTGCTAGGTGCTATGTTTGATGGTGAACCTCCTTTTTGCAAAATACTAAAATTTGCTCAAAATGCTTTGTGCCATATTTCATATCATCTGATTAGCTTGAGCTCTGGCTAGCACTTGTAGTTTGTTGCTTTGGTACCACTTTGAGCACTCTCTCATTCGGTTGAATATAATCTTGAAGCTTTGCATTGTGACATATTGCATTTCATAGCTTGATTAGTGCATGTGCCAACAAGGGGGAGAAAGATTCAAAGACAGTGACAGTGTTTGCATTTGTCCAGGGGGAGTAGCGCTTTGAGCTAGATGTGTAGAGCCTTTGCCTCTGTCTTGAGGGCCTTTGCCTCTGTCTTGAGGGTCTAGCTGTTTGTGTGTGAAAGTAATTGGTTTGGAGCTTTGCTAGTGGTGTTGAGCCTGTTCTACCTCTTCTTGAGGACTAGCCGTCTGCTTTAGCTTGGTTGTGTCGAGCCTTTTTGCCCATGTCTTTGGGAACCAAGTTTTTGCTCCATGTTTGCTATCCAGTGAGATTGTCTTAGCTTTTGTCTAGCTTTTGTTCACTTGGATGTGCTATCTTCTACCTTCTTTTTCTTTTTGTGTTGAATGTTGACAATGCACTCATCAAGGGGGGAGATTGCAACACATGGTTGATTTAGGTCACATGTGTTTAGTTTTGTGATGTAGTGATTGTCAACAGTCAACATTCTCTTTCTATTTTCTTTTATCCTTTATGCTTCGGCTATGTTTCACCGGCACACGTGGAGTGTGTCGAAGATGTATCTCTTGGTTCGTGTTGTGCGGGTGTGGAGCTCAGAGATGGTAGCTGACGGTGAGGTGAAGGAGCCAAGGAGGACGTGCCGGGCCGACGGACCGCGGTGGTGAAGGACGGACATGAGGCTTGGACCGAGGGACCGGATCGCCGGGTGGCTAGCCATGGAGGCTGACATCTGGGACATCGACGGATGCAAGAGGACGTGGCAGGACCGTGTCGATCGGGTCAAGACGGCGTGCGTGCGGAGCGGCGGGAGCTCGGATGACTTGGCGACTCGGGCGGTCAAGACGGCGATGACACGTGTCGAGGAGGTTTGGTGGTTTGCCCTCAAAACCATCGGCGCGGGTTTAGTGGTTTGGGCCTCAAAACCACAGGCGCGGGTTTCGCGGGTTTGGGCCTCAAAACCCGAAGTGTTCCGGCGGACGGAAGGACGGCACGTGGCGGCATCGGGGAGGTTGCGTGGAGGCAAGGCTACCGATGAGGTGGCACGGTGGCCGTCGGATCGAAGATTACCCAGAGTCGACCGAAATAGCCTTAGGGTTACAAAATCGACTCATGTATCTTAGGGGTAGTTTAGGCAGAGGGAATTGGGGCTATTTAGCAGAGGCATACCCCTTCATCCTCCCTTGCCTCTCATTTTCACATTTTCTAGCTAGGGTTCCAGACTCCGGTGTGAGAGGTCCACCGATCTTGTATCGAAATTTGTTGAGCAAGGGCTAGCTCTGAGTGGCCTGTCACATGGTGGCGTTTGGGATGATTGGATCGGTGTTCTTTGTTGATCTTGTGCTGTGATTTTTGTTCATCACTTGTTCTTCCCGAGTTCATCCTCTCCCTCTCTATTCTCTTCGCGATTTCTCCGTTTTGGCCTCGTTTTTCTTGCCTTGATTCGTGCTAGGACGTGAGAGGATCATTTCCACCAAAGGGTTTGAGCTAATTCCTCACGAGCACGTAGATCGGGCGAGTTTTGGATCAAAGTGACCTTTTGGGTGTGTTCTTGGTGTGATTCGCGATTTCTCTTGATTCATTCCGTCAAACTTGAAATTTCAAAGGGAAATGGTCACCCACAAGCCTAGATGCTATGGCTTGATTTTTGTGACCTGAGGTTTCGATTTGATCGAGTTTGATCCGGTTTTGGAGAGAATCGCCGCCGGCGGCGCCTCTGTTCGTGCGGTTTCCTGGAGGCGCGGATAGTCCGGCCCCTCGGGACTCAGCCGGTTCGAGTCCGAGGCCAAGATCCACTTTGCCACGCTGGCACGCGGACAGTCCGGCCCTGAGCGCGGACAGTCCGAGCCCACCGTGAAGCAGGACCAAAAACTTTGCTGTTTCTCTGTTTTTGCTGGCGGACAGTCCGGCTGTTACACGCGGACAGTCCGACGGCCAGTTTCCTGCTGAGTCCAGTTTTCTGTCCCGAAGTGTTGGTTTCCTGAGAATTCGGCTGCGGACAGTCCGGCCATCTAGCGCGGACAGTCCGGCTCAGGCATTTCCAGCAGCTCCCGTTTTCTGTTCGATTTCTGGATTCTTGCCCTCGGACAGTCCGAGTTCTTCGTGCGGACAGTCCGCCCCTGTCTGTCCTGTGCAGGCGGACAGTCCGACCCTCCAGGCGTGGACAGTCCGAGCTCCCAGGTTTTGGTGCTGTTTTTCTTCTCTCGCTTGTGTGGTCGATTTGAGTTGGTTCCGGTTGATCCGCTGTGACTCTAGAGCAATCTCTAGGTCATCCACCTTGCATCCAAGGTCGTGATCATACCGTGTGGTGTTCGATTTGCTCCGAGGGGTTGTGAGAGCTACACGTTCACTAATTCGAAAGAATTTAGTTGAGGCTCCCATTCACCCCCCCTCTGGTCGCCTATTCGGTCCTTCACATCTACAATATAATGAAGAATGCAATATCATGCAACACATAAAATAAGCACACGGAACCATATATATATTATAAATAATTTGTCGCATTACAAAGTATCATCTAGATATGACATAATTTTTTTTTACAGAATACATGTTCCTATGTGAGAAAAATATGAAACATATAAAGGGATCCCTCTTAGTATGCCAACAGTCCACCTTTCTCCTTCCTTTAGTTTAGTCAAGAGTTCCACCGATGTGAGCATATATCTACCTTCTTGATCAACAGATGAAAGTTGAAGTAATGATATTTGTAATGTGCCAGCAGATCCTCGCGCTCCACAAAATCATCTTTCTCCATCTATAGTGAATAAGAATAAATTAATATTTTCTTTGACCAACAAAATGGAATCAGAATAGAGATAGGTTATTAAGGCCATGTAACATAACATGTAAATAAATAAATAAGGTAACATCAATTCAGCAACCTAACAAAAATTCGTGAGTTTTTTTTTCTAAGTAATCAATCAGGTCAAGCACAGCATGAAGTAAAAACTAATGACTAAAGTTCAAACAAGGATTCCAGAAACTTGTCTAAAATAAAATCTACATCTAGTGCCTCATGAATACCTGCAAACTAATATGTATTGTGGCAGGGGTAGATGAGTTTAGATTTGTGGTTTCATATGAGTGCTCAGCCACCTTTACAGAGGAACCAAAAGAATCTTTAACCAAAATACCTTACAATTACAATGATTAATCACTGAAAAAATAGCTTCCTTGCATGTTTCTTTGAGCTACGAACATCTATTTTTCTCTCTGCTTCATAACATTCTGCCTCTGCAAGCACAAGGCACGGGTCACAGTTAAATGACAGCATAAAATTCTAGTTGAGGCAACAACCATTACTAGCTTTCCAGTGCCAAACATAGTAAAAAGCTATCATTGATATTAGTGTGCATACCTTCTGTACAGGACTAAGACATTTGTAATGTGGCTGCAGATGATCATCATCCCAATTGTTAGCTTGCCCATTCTGCAGTGAACTAAAACAAATAAATCTTTGACACAAATCTAGTATGCAAAATCGATTTCAATTGTACCATTTTATCATTCAGTGGTCCATCCATGCTGGAATCCTGAAATTTTGATGGTTATTATATACTCGTTGTCCATCCATGCTGGAGTCTAACATGAAAAATATGAATTAAACTATCGATGAAGTTCAGATGCCTTAGTATTTTGTCCATGGTGCAATAAAGTAGGTTAGTAAGTACCGTGGAAATTAACCTCAATATCACCATCACTATCAATCTGATCTCCTCTAGCACTTGAATGAAGTTCAGATGCCTCAGTATTTTGTCCATGGCCCTCTTGTCCAATATGTTCTTCTGATAAATATTCATCATGACTCTGAATTATCGGTTTCCTTCTACCCGTTGTCATAGCTTCTGCACAACATGAACTAGAGTAGAACATTCTGAATTTTACAGCAAACAAAATTGTAAAGTATTACAGTGATCATTTGAAGTATGATATTACATTTTACCTTGACATTAGATCAAATAAAAGGAACATGCTACGAGATCCCAAATAGTATATTATATAGATGAAACCATGGTACTTCACCCTGGTCTGAAATTTTTTTACTTTGCCTGAAACTAAAATTTTTAGTACAGAACACCAGCGCTATGGAAAAGAACAGAGGATTAAAACTAAATATATGCTGATCTATTTGTGATGCTAGATTCAAACATAGCCAGTTTCGTATGCATGCAGCGTGGTAGAGGATCATTTTGTGATACCTAAAGCAGGGGCGCCGAGCACCTTGACTGCAAGAATGGAAACAATAAATTAAAACAAAAGGAATGCCAGATTAAAGGTACCAGCCAGAACCGTCGCCTTCGGCACACGCGCCCGCCTGCCTCCCGAATTCTCTCCGTGATGGGTGGTATCGGCGGTGAAGCGTTGCCGCATGGCGCGAAGCGGCGGAGCGGACCGGTTACCTCTTGAGGCGGCGACAGGGACTGGCGTTCATGTGGCCGTCTTGAGGGAAGCAGTGCCGCCGCTGCGTGCCGCCAGTGCGTGGTGGGGTACACTACTACATAAAGCTTCTGTAGGGGCGGCTCATTAGCTTCAGTAGGGGCGGTTTTCGTAACCGCCCCTAACTTACCGTTGCTACAGCTGATTTACGATGGGGAGGTTGGTGATGCAACCGCCCCTACTGTATGAGCCGCCCTACACAAGAAACTGTACCAAATCGCGATTTCAAAATTCAAAAACAAATACCAAAATATTTTTATTTTTTTCGGGGAGCACCCCATGGCCTTGCGCCCGCCCGTCTCCGCCGGTCGCAAGTCGCAAGTCGCGGTGGGCTACTGCGCGCGCCCGCGAGCACACGATGGCCGTCGCGGTCGTCTTCCGCGACCAAGCCGCCGCACTCGCCGCCGCCCTTCGCCCGATGGACGTAGCGATCGGGCGGCGGGTCGGTACCGGCCGTGCATCGGGACTGGCGTGCGTTTTATGGATGCGGCGGTGGGAAGGCGAGGCGAGGGGGGCGGCAGGATTGAAGGCGTGAGGAGTGGATGCGGACAGCCAGAGATCGAACGAGAACGGAAACAACGGAAACTGAAAGGCCGCCGCGCAGACGATTAGCCAGGATGAATTGGAACAGGGCGACGAGCAAAGGTTTTTTTTCTTCGAGAGGAACGAACGTAGCGGTGCGTGCGGAAGGAAGGGGTGCCTACCTGTCCTATCTTCATGTTCAGAGGACTCTCCTAGTGGGTCTTGTCTTTATAGGGGTTATAGATTGATGATTGCACGTCACATAAATATAGGAGATATGTTCGGCCACGCACTCTCGCAGCCAGGGAAGGAGCACCGGGATTGTCCTGATTAGTAACGAAGTGAAAAGACATTAGTGGGTTTAAAATGCACATCACTCGCAAACTCATTTGGCGGATAATGATTGAGGTCGTCAGGCAGAAAGGCGTGGGGAGTATAATATAGATATACTCAATCTACCCTACTAATACACCAACTTGTCCACGTTCAAATCTATTCAAAATAAATCAAAATGAACCACCCAGATTACTTCTCCATCTTCTCTCTCATTACTCGGACACGATTTAACGGTCAGGATCAAAAGTATTGGACACAGCCCCCCACCCGTCGTCATCGCGCCCGTCGTCTTTGCCGCGCACGCCCCCATAATCTTTGCGAGGAATCATCGGCACTTTCCTAATAATAGACACTTTCCACCGCGTGGTCAAGACTTGAGGCATCCATCTGCACGCCGCCAGTCTTTCCACCGCGTACGAGACCTCATCCTGAAGCCGCAACCGAAGTTTGTCGAAGTCCACCCCTCGTGATCCAATCCGGCCTTTCTTCCTCTTCACCGGCGTGCGACAGGTGCGTCTCCA
Organism: Hyparrhenia diplandra; assembly: GCA_015847255.1. Classification (NCBI taxonomy): domain Eukaryota; kingdom Viridiplantae; phylum Streptophyta; class Magnoliopsida; order Poales; family Poaceae; genus Hyparrhenia; species Hyparrhenia diplandra. The sequence continues at coordinate 83,488 of JADLZK010011012.1, read as the reverse complement.
TCGTGTTCTTCAATGCTATATCGGATACATTTGAGATATTTGAGATTTTTTATGGCTGTTCCAAAATACAGCGATTGTTGTTCCTCGCCTGGAATCGTCGTCTCCGCAGAGGCCACCGGCGGCCAGGCGACGCCCATCCCAATAGTTCCCCGTCCAAATCTGTCCGTCGCTGCCTGCCGCTTGTACAATAAAAAGTCATTTCAATTTCATTTAAACAATATTCTGTTACAATTCCATATGACCCTTTTATTTATTTGAAAATCATCACGACCAACAACATATAAATGGCTCTTATAAACTTGTACAAAACTTTCAGAAGTTTATATGTCTGCATCCTCACTACTAGACCATATACACGTGAAGGGAAATCCAATTTGGAAGCCACAACAGTTACTGACCCTGACTATGCACGAGATGACAAAACCATGTTTTCTGATGGCTTCCCTGTTCTGATAGTGAAAGTGTTGTTTTCCATATATTTCAGGTCTTTGAATAACAACACATTTAATTGAGAGATCCTCCGCTTGTCAATGGGGACGCCAACAGATGGATGCACTCCCTTTGCCGGCCATATTCTTCTTCTGCTTGGATCTTTGCTGATTCGATTTGATTGTTTCGGTGCTCTTTGCTGATTCGATTTGATTGTTTCGGTGCACATTCTGACAGATCGCTGATGGGATCCCGTCGGGGGTAACCAAAGATTGCTATTCTTCATCTATCTATAACCCCTATATAGAAGGAGGCCACTAGAGGACTTCTCTGCACATGCAGAGGTGACACCTCAGCACATCCTTCAGTTACATCCTCACCCATCTCCTACAGCACCCGTGAGTTCGCCCCCAACGCCCACTAGCTACCCAAAGTAAAGTATATCCTCCACTGGCTGCATGGCCGTTCCTTTCCAATTCCATAAACACATGTCGTGCTAAAGGAAATTGAAGAAAACCAAAGATCGTTGCTACACTAATTGTAACTCAAAGAAACCGAAAAGAACCAAAGGTCATGCAACGCAAAGAACAACCAAAGGTCACCGCTGCAATTCATGTATAAATAACCCTGTTTTAAATAGCGCGCTATAGCGGACGCTATAGCGCTAAATAGCGTTTCGGGCAGGGTAACGCTAAGCTATTGTCATTTTAGCGCTAAACGCAATTTGCGCTATTAGCTGCTAATAGCGCTAAAAACGCTAAACTGCAGCTCATTTAGCGCTATAAGATATTGGGCTGATTTCCGTTGGTCCAAATTGATTGGCGTGCCCAAATCTCATCTCAAGGTATTAGAACTCATGTATTTCTCTATGTGATGTGATGATGTTTGATGTATCACGTATGAACTACAAACTACTTTGATGTAATGTATAAAATTATATAATGTTTGACATATTTTTTTTGCTTAGCCGCTAAATGGCTTAGCCCGCTATCATAGCTCGCTATATAAGCTAAATAGCCTTTTAGGGAGGCTACCGCTAAATGGCTTAGCCCGCTATTTAAAACAGGGATAAATAACTGGTGTCGGAGAGGTAGGGCTTGATGGAGGAGCACTTGAGGATCTCAGCGAACACAGGCCGGGATCTGAGAGCAGTCGATGAAGTGATGAACTCCTCGTGCTAGCCTTCCTGCCCCACACGCCACAGCTGCGCCTCCCTCCTCACATCCGGACCTCCTTCGCACGCAAGAGGAGGGCCGCACTGGAGTCGCCGGAGTGGAGTCCTCGTCGGCGAGCTCGGGAGCTGTCGCAGCCACCTCAGGCCGGCGCGACTCCGAATCGCCTCATGCTGGCCGCGGCCTCTGTCTCGCGAATTTGGGGAGGATTTGGATGCGGATGGCGGATGGCCGCCACCTCAGGTGCGGTGGGCGAGAGGAGGGCGGATTCTGATGTGGGGGGAGGAGGCGATGCGATAGAGTGGCGGCCGCGTCTAGACTTGAAGGAGGCGGACGGCGGCGTCTGGGCACGAGGCAGGCGGCGGTGTTTTGCGTCTGAGCACGATGCGACGGAGTTTTTTCTTTTCCTGGAGAAAGAGCCCTTGCGGCCGAGCAGCCCGTGGTGCGTGTGTGCAAGGCCCAAATGGTGGCCATCCGTGTGTGTAGGCCCAAGTTCCTATCTGGGACTGAGAGTAGAATGCCTTCGCCTTTGATTGTGCACTTCCTATAATAAGATATATAAGCTTTGCTCAAAAAAAGAAAAAAAAAATATATAAGCAGGGACGAGTGGAGGAGCATCGATAGAGTATATGAAGTGCGAATTCCTATCCGTAACTGACAACATATAATTTCTCTATAGGTTGTGCACTTCCTAAACAATGGTGGTTCATGCAAATTCACAACAACGCTTTGGGCAATTATCTTCTAATTGTTAGTGATTAACATTCTAATTCAATTATATTTCTCTTTCATACCCATTGGCAACGCGCTGGGAATTCCCCCAGTTTCTTTAACGGTAAGATCTATTTGTGTATCCAGCTTGTCACTATTCAGTGTACAATTTCTATTAATAGTGAGCTTTTTACTCATAAATGGATTAGCAAATACTACAGGACTCTAATGCACATTATACTTGTTTCCCTCTGGCAGGTGGACGTTTCAACTACATTCGCCTCTACAGAAAGTTTTTCCTTGCAATTTATAAAATGTTTGAAAGCCTGAACTCGAGGAGTTCTGATGGGCAATGTGGGAATAACATTCATCTATATGCCAAATGCATTGGTGGAAAGGAAATATCTATCAGTGATCTTGTTATTAAGGTAATTGCCGATTCAAAACTTTTGAGTTCAATGTAAGAGAACAGTAGATAATAACAGTAGTTTTTTGAGTGTGAATTTGTGGTTCTTCCATCAGTTAATTTATTTTCTCTAGATGCTAGCGTAGCGTTAGCACGGGCTAGCCGCTGCCTCCCAGAAAACAGAAGGAAAAAACTTTCGATTTCTTTAGGAAGGATGAAACATTTTCTTTCAGTAACAAAGTGTTAAAACCAACAATAAGGAATCATCATTCGCAAATGGAGACTGTTGTTTCGACTAAAAGGTATCAAGTGCTCATGTGCAGGTGTCGATGTTCTGACTAATGGGGAAGAAGAGAAGCTCAGGCGGAGAAGAGAAGCAAGCTCAGGCGGAGAAGAGAAGCAAGCTCAGGCGGCGGCTGATGCAGGTGTAGGGCATGTCATCATTGAGAAGGATGCGTTCGAGGTAGTGCAAGCAGTGAACTCGTATCCAATTTTGTTGCTGAACTTTGCAATTCTTTTTTTTATAATATTTCCTTTCTAGGACTTCCAACAATTTGGTTGCAGTCGAGGTAGTTCTTTTTATAAATATATATTTCCTTTCTTTTTTATTCATGATTTGTAATTTCTGTCCTATAATAATTTTCTTTGAAATATTTTTTATTGAATATGTTCACAATATTTTTAGGATGCTACTGAACATGGTGGGAAAACAGTTAATGGAGGTCAATAGAAATAATGGCTTGTCAGCAATTTGGGAAACTTGGTAAGAAGCTGCTTAAATATTTCCCTGTAGGTACTCTGCAGCAAATCATGTGCTATAATTATGTAGCAGGTTAATCATGTTCTATAAACCAGGCCCGAGGGCATTGATCTCATATATTTTGGTTTTCCATATGCATCTCTGAAATGAAGCCGTAGCGTTAGCACGGGCACTATACTAGTATTATAAACAATCAGAGTTAGGTTTTTTATTTATTTGACACAGGGGTAAATTCATCTTTTCATACCCTACTTAACACTATTAACTACTCCAAATGGACGAAAACCAACAATTTTCCGGGGCCTTCTACCTAATTCAAGGCAGAAAGTCGCAAGTCGCGCATTTTTTTCGTGTAAAATCGCGCTACGCGGCCGGCGGGGATTCGAACCCGTGACCTCGAGTTTTGCACGCGACCCCTCCCTACCACTGCGCTACACACTCATATGTATCCATATCCTATTCCGCGTCCCCACATATTATACAAATCCGAGTGTAAATTGACTATTTGAGACCCTAAATGGATTCAAACTAAAAAGTCGTCAACTACAAAGTTTCATAACTTTTCGAGAACTACATTTCATATGTAGGAAGTTTTTCCATCCGAGGTCGTTTATGAATTTCGAATTTCAAATTTGAGACATTTCAACACAACTTTTGAATACCTAGATGATTTCAAACTAAAAAAGTCGTCAACTACAAAATTTCATAACTTTTCGAGATCTACATTTCATATGTAGAAAGTTTTTCCATCCGAGGTCGTTTACGAATTTTTAATTTTTAGTGTCAAGTATCAAAATTCGGGATCTCACTATAGGGCGCCTCAATATAGAGCCGCCCCTGCTGCGGACTACATTAGGGGCGGCTGGTGATTGAACCGCCCTAATAATAGTAGGGGACGGCTCGTAACACCAGCCGCCCCTAATGTAGTCACTATAGGGGCGGCTCGTTTGGTGTTCCACTGTAGGGCGGCTCGAAAATGAACCGCCCCCTAATGAAAAAGGGAGCGTTCTCTTAGTAAGATTTTATAGTAGTGGTAGTCGGCTGAGGTACGATACCCTGTTTGCAGCAGGAAGAGAAGATTGTGCGTAGTCGCCTGAGGTATTGAGTGATTGTTGCGATGGAAAAGAATAGAAAATGGAACACGATTTAGCTGGGATAACTGACCAGATCCACAATCAGGGGGCGGTTCCCAGGCCAGTTTTCACACGGTCCTCTCCGACTAGTCTCTATTAACGGTGGGGCCATTGTTAGACTTCCCAATAAATAGCGTCAGTTGTGAGAGAGTCAATAAAGTGTGGGGGAGAATAAAGGTATCAAATAAAAAAATTGGAGGGAAACAATGGCGGGAGAAAGTTACTAAGCCGAATTTATATATTATATATGAGTCTTGGAAAAGATGGCGGGAGAAAAAAAAAAAAAAGGCAAACAAAAAAGAGAGTATGCTGAGTTTAAATTAAAATATGGCTATTACTTATTAGTGCTAGATCCAAATTAAATGAGTATTTGTAATTGTACATGGATTCAAATTAAAAGTTATTAATTACAAAGTTTTATTATTTTCGAGATCGACTACTTTAATTTGGTCAACTACCCCTCCGAGGTTGTATGAAAAATGAATTCCAAATGTGAGGAATTCAGCCATAATTTCATTGGATAAATGATTTCAAATGAAAAGGTTGCCAAATACAAAGTTGCACAACTTTTCGAGATCTACAAGTTTTGCTTTGGTCTTTTCTCTATCCGAAATTTCTTGAAAAAAAAGGGATTTGACATGACATAATTCAAATGTAATCTCATTGGATACACGATCTCAAATGAAAAAGTTGTCAACTACAATGTGGCATAACTTTTGAGATCTAATCGCGCAGAACCGGCCGCCGCCTAGGGTTGGCCTCGCGAAAGAAAAAAAAAGGCAGACGACTCCGCCGCCGCCGCCGGGTACAACCCCCCTCGCCCTCTCCGGCCTCGCTGCGGTGGTGACGAGGAGCGGGGGTCCGTCTCTTCAACAACCTGTCTTCGTAGGGTCTTGGTCGTGTCCTAGGTATAGGGTTTGCTCGCCGTCGATATTCGACGGTGGAGTTAGGTTTTGCCGGAGGAGCGTGTCTCCTCTGCGGTTTTCTTTTCCTGGCGGCGCCGGCGATGCGGAAGCGATGGCGACGCAACGGAATAAATTCTCCCAGCTTCTTCCGTTCTCCGATGGCGATCTTCTCCGACGTCAACGGAGAGGCTGGGGAGACCTATCCAGGAGTCGAGGGCCGGCACATCTTCGTCTTCTTTAGGTGATGATGTTGTTGACCCTGTTAATCTTGAGGAAGATGGTCTATGGTGAAAATCAGAGGCTAGTTTGTCTTCTACCCATTCCAACCCACACAACTTTGGCACCCTATAATCTGCCCTATTGCAATACTTGTGATAATGGTTACAGTACTCAGCCAACATACCAAGCATCAATGCAATTTCTTCATCTTCTTGCTCATCTTCCTCTAGCATTGCCCAAAAGTCCTCCTCCCACTTCTTCCTCCTAAGAGCAATTTCATCCACCACCGGGTTGAAGAAATCTTGGTGCTTACCTCGCACACAATGAATCATAGAAACAAAACTTCCATTAGTACTAGTCCCAAATTTGATAAGTAATGATGCTTGACGAAAACATACAACCTTTTATGCTACCATTTTTCACCCTGTCAACCTTTTGCTCAAATAAAACCCAAACCACAGGAAGCACAATAGAACTCACCCAAATGAACCACAACACCATAATATATTAGTTGCACAATAACATAGTGTTCCACATCATACGTTAGTTCCACAAATACGTTACATAACTCCACTACACAACACAACACAAATTAGTGCCACTTCCCTACATGCATGCACTCTAAGTTCTAGTACCCCACCCCAGCTAGGCTCCTTAGGATGACAAGCTTTGCTTCATCATCTTCTGCTTCCTCGAAGTTGGTCATGCGGGCGTCAGTCTCGCAAACGGCCACAGATCCAGCCCACAGATCCCTTTGTCCAGTTCTAGCCACCAGCTCCTTAACCTCTTTAGTCACTTTGTGCACCCTGATCTTCCATGCTTTGGCTGCTTCCTGTAATTTGGCCTGCTCATTCTCCCACATTTTGAAGGACCGAATAGGCGACCAGAGGGGGGGTGAATGGGAGCCTCAACTAAATTCTTTCGAATTAGTGAACGTGTAGCTCTCACAACCCCTCGAAGCAAATCGAACACCACACGGTATGATCACGACCTTGGATGCAAGGTGGATGACCTAGAGATTGCTCTAGAGTCACAGCGGATCAACCGGAACCAACTCAAAATGACCACGCAAGCGAGAGTTGAAAAACAGCTCCAAAACCTGGGAACTCGGACTGTCCGACCTGGGGGATCGGACTGTCCGCGCGCACAGAACAGCAAGAGCCGGACTGTCTGCGGTCTTGATCCGGACTGTCCGAAAGTCACAACCCCGAGAAAACCAAAATGTAAACTGGGTCTCTGGTATCACCAGGGGCGGACTGTCCGGGTTGGAAAACCGGACTGTCCGCAGGCAGATTTCCAGAAAACCAACAGCGCGAGGCAGATTCTGGACTCAGCCGAGAAAATGACTTGCGGACAGTCCGTGCGTAGGAGCCGGACCGTCCGACAGACACGAAAAAACCAGCAAATGGATCGGTATGGGGTTGAGAAACCTACAGACTCGGACTGTCAGGGTATCGCGGACTGTCCGCACCCAAAATCCGGACTGTCCGGGTGCTGAGCTGGCAAAGAAGAACTTGGCCTCGGGCTCGATCTGGTCGAGACCCGACCGACCGGACTGTCCGCGCCTGTCAGGCCGGACTGTCCGCACCTGCTCAGAAGCAGCGCGAGCAGAGCCGCCTCCGGCGGCGATTCACTCCAAATCCAATTCAAACTCGATCAAATCGAAACCTCAGGTCACAAAAATCAAGCCATAGCATCTAGGCATGTGGGTGACCATTTCCCCCTTGGAAATTTCGAGTTTGACGGATTGAATCAAGTGAAAACGTGAATCACACCAAGAACACACCAAAAGGTCACCTCGATCTAAAACTCTAAAACGTGCGCTCAAACCCTTTGGTAAATTTTGTAAGCAAATCAAGGCTTAAACGGTTCAAAGAAATCGCGAAGAGAATAGAGGGGGAGAGGATGAACTCGGGAAGAGCAAGTGAAGAACGAAAATCACTGCACAAGATCAACAAAGAACACCGATCCAATCATCGCAAACGCCACCATGTGACAGGCTACTCAGAGCTAGCCCTTGCTCAACAAATTCGATACAAGATTGGTGGACCTCTCACACCAGAGTCTGGAACCCTAACTAGAAATGTGTAAAATGAGAGGCAAGGGAGGATGAAGGGGTATGCCTCTGCTAAATAGCCCCAATTCCCTCCCTAAACTACCCCTAAGATACATGAGTCGATTTTGTAACCCTAAGGCTATTTTGGTCGACTCGGGTAATCTTTGATCCGACGGCCACCGCCTCCCTCATCGGTAGCCTTGCCTCCACACAACCTCCCCGATGCCGCCACGTGGCGGCCCTTCCGTCCGTCGAACACTTTTTTGAGGCCCAAACCCGCGAAACCCGCGCCTATGATTTTGAGGCCCAAACCACTAAACCCGTGCCGATGGTTTTGAGGGCAAACCACCAAACCTCCTCGACACGTGTCATCGCCGTCTTGACCGCCCGAAGTCGCCAAGTCATCCGAGCTCCCCCGCTCTGCCTTCACGCGCCCGTCTTGACCCGATCGACACGGTCCTGCCACGCCCTCTTGCATCCGTCGATGTCCCCTGGATGTCGCCCTCCATGGCTAGCCACCCGGCGATCCGGTCCCTCGGTCCAAGCCTCACGTCCGTCCTTCACCTCCGCGGTCCGTCGGCCCGGCACGTCCCTCCTTGGCCCCTTCACCTCACCGTCGGCTACCATCTTCGAGCTCCACACACTGCACAACACGAACCAAGAGATACGTCTTCGACACACTCCACGTGTCTTGGGTGAAACATAGCCGAAGCATAAAAGATAAAAGAAAATAGAAGGAGAATGTTGATTGTTGACAATCACTACATCACAAAACTAAACACATGCGACCTAAATCAACCATGTGTTCGCAATCTCCCCCTTGATGAGTGCATTGTCAACATTCAACACAAAGACAGAAGAAGATAGAAGATGGCACATCCAAGTGAACAAAATATATGCAGAAGCTAAGACAAACTCACTGGATAGCAAACATGGAGCAAAAGACTTGGTTCCCAAAGACATGGGCAAAAAGGCTCGACACAACCAAGCTAAAACAGACAGCTAGTCCTCAAGAAGAGGTAGAATAGGCTCAACACCACTAGCAAAACTCCAAACCAATTACTTTCACACACAAGCAGCTAGACCCTCAAGACAGAGGCAAAGGCTCTACACATCTAGCTCAAAGTGCTACTCCCCCTGGACAAAAGCAAACACTGTCTTTGTATCTTTCTCCCCCTTGTTGGCACATGCACTAATCAAGCTATGAAATGCAATATATCATAATGCAAAGCTTCAAGATTATATTCAACCGAATGAGAGAGTGCTCAAAGTGGTACCATAGCAACAAACTACAAGTGCTAGCCAGAGCTCAAGCTAATCAGATGATATGAAATATGGCACAAAGCATTTTGAGCAAATTTTAGTATTTTGCAAAAAGGAGGTTCACCATCAAACATAGCACCTAGCACAAGTAGATAGGAGATCAACTAAGTGCTCAAACATGTAAACTGGGTGAACTACCCCAAGCAGCGTTCAGACATCATGCTAGACAATATGGCAAAAACTTGTGTTCATTTTAGTTCAGAGTTGCAGCGGTTCACAAGTTGCAAGAGAGCATGCGAGTGGTTATCCACATTTGCCTTGCCTTACTAATCAACCATGTCAAGCCTATGCGTGAGCAATGATTAGCTTAAGACAATGGTCTGGGTCAAACACAATGAAGTCCAAGTTCATTCAAGAGTGCAAGTGAAAGCAGTCTCGAACTTCAAAGTGTGGCAAAATGGACCCACTCGATCTTTTCATCACTTTAGCATTAGACTTCATGTTTTAGCATGGTATTATCATGAAAGTCTAAGCAAGTGAATGAATCAAAGCATGAGACATAGCTACCAAGCATACACATGAAAGCTCAAAGGAACTCAACATCCTACTCATGATAGAAGCTAGCTCAAGGGTGAACTAAGATTAAGTTTCATCATTCATTAAACAAGTTCACATGTGGAAAACGTTGCTCAGCTCATAACATACATCACATGATTAAAAAGAGCTCAAGCTAGAAGCACTATCATGTTCATACTACTAAGAGCACAACCTCATTCAAAACAATATAAAAGTGAAGCTCATGATATGCAAGTATGATACAAAGCAAAAGCAAATCTAAAACTACATCTGTACATCAACTACAAAGCTACCCCTCAAAAGGGATAGCACACGCCCAGCTCTCCACGAAGCTGGGTAAAACGGACTTGGTCTAGTGGTTTCGTGAAAATGTCCGCAATCTGTTGCTCCGTGTAAACATGTTGTACATCTATGTCCCCTTTCTCCTGGTGATCTCTCAGGAAATGGTACCTCACCTCTATGTGTTTTAGTCCAGGAGTGAAGGACTGGGTTTTTGGCAACACTCACGGCTCCCATGCTATCACACAACAAGGGTACACGAGAAAAACTCAAGCCAAAGTCTCTCAAAGTGGCAACCATCCACGGCGGTGTGAACAACAAGCGGCGGCAGCAACATACTACCGCCTCAACAATGACCGAGCGACACCGCATCGCTTTCTAGACGACCAAGACACTAGAGAAGTACCAAGAAACCCGACAGGTACCGTAGGTAGACTTTCTATGCATACGATCACCAAAGATAATCGAGTCTGAATAACCGGTCGGGGGGAGGGTGGAAGAGGCCGAGTACCATAGGCCAAAGTCAGGGGTAAACTGCAAATACCTGAAGATCCTCTTCACAGCCTGAAAGTGAGAGGTACGCGACGAAGACTGAAAGCGTGCGCAGAGGCACACCGCAAACTGGATGTCGGGGCACGTCGCCGTTAGGTACAGCAGCGAACCGATCATGCTCCTGTACTCCCTTTGGTCCACAGCTTCTCCATCCTTGTCCTCGTCCAGGGCCGTCATCGTTGACATGGGCGTCGAAAGAGGCTTGGCCTCACCCATGCGAAACTTGCGGATGATGTCCTTCGTGTACTTGCCCTGGTGTACGAAGATCCCGTCCTTGGTTTGCTTGATTTGTAGTCCAAGGAAGTAGGTCAACTCGCCCATCATGCTCATCTCAAACTCCCTGCTCATAATCTCTGCAAAACTCGATACCATAGCATGTGAAGAGCCACCAAAGATGATATCATCCACATATATCTAGACTAGGAGTATGTCATTGCCCTTCCTAAGCAAGAACAAGGTCTTGTCTACGGCTCCCATCACAAAACCCTTAGCTAAAAGGAAGGCTTTCAACCTCTCGTACCACGCTCTGGGGGGCTTGTTTCAGGCCGTACAAAGCCTTGTACAACTTGTACACATAGTTTAGGTGTTTAGGATGCTCAAACCCCGGGGGTTGCCTCACATACACTTCCTCCTCTATGAACCCATTTAGGAAGGCACTCTTGACATCCATCTGGAAGAGCTTAAAGCCCTTCGAGGCTGCAAAGGCAAGCAAAATCCTAATAGCTTCTATGCGGGCTACAGGAGCGAAGGTTTCCTCATAGTCTATTCCCTCTTTCTGACAAAACCCCTGGGCAACTAATCTGGCTTTGTTTCTCACCACCACACCATCCTCACTCTGTTTGTTTTTGAACACCCACTTAGTGCCTATGGGATGACACTCAGCTGGAGGTGGAACTAACACCCAAACTTGGTTCCTCTCAAAGTTCTGCAACTCCTCATGCATGGCATTTACCCAATCCGAGTCAGATAATGCAGTGTTAACATCTTTGGGCTCAAGAGTGGAAACAAATGCGGGGAATGAGCGAAATGACACATGGCATAAGATTTGGAACGAAGTTACCCTCTCGATCAAGACCTCCAATCATGGTCTCCGGGGGATGGTGACGCGCTGAATGAGCCGAGGCGCCGCGGCGCCGAAGATGTCGCCTCCCCCTCGACCGAACCTCCTCGGTCGCATCGTCATCTCGCCCCGAGGGAGCTGCTCCACGGGACCCCGTGAAGTAGTGGTAGTAGGGTCCGGTCCGTGAGCGCCGCCGTCGTCACAGGGTCACCGGGGCAAGCGGTGGAGTCGCCGGGGATCACCCCAACCAACGTCTTCCCCGCTCCTCCTCCACAAAGATGCTCTGCTCCATCTCCTCCTTTCCCCGCACACTCAAATACGTAAGAGAAACAAGGCGCAGTCTCATCGAAGGTAACCTCACATGTCTCTACAACGCGGTTAGTCTCAAGATTTAGAACTCTATAGGCATGTGAGTGCAAAGCATATCCAAGGAAAATGCCATCAGCTGATCGAGACTCAAACTTGTCGAGATTACCTTGCTTGAGAATGAAGCACCTGCATCCAAACACACGGAAGTGGCTTACCTTGGGCAATCTCCCAAACCGCAGCTCATATGATGTCTTCTTGGTGAAAGCACGAAGGAAAATGCGGTTGGAGACATGGCACGCTGTGTTGATTGCCTCAGCCCAATACTTCCTCGGAGTCTTGTGTTCATCGAGCATGGTCCTTGCCATCTCCACAAGCGTCCGGTTCTTCCGCTCAACAATCCCGTTACACAAGGGACATAAGGGCTAGAGAACTGGTGCTCGACACCCAAGTTAGCACAAAGAGACTCGAATCGAGAGTTCTTAAATTCTGTGCCATTGTCACCGCGAATCGCTCGAATGGTCAGTCTCTCGCAACTCGCCCTCAGTCTCAAAATCAAATCACGAGCGAAAACCGAAAAGCCTCATCCTTGCCCTCCATGAAAAACACCCAAGAGTATCTTAAAAATCGTCAACGATCACTAGACAATACCACTTCCCACCGACCGACCTCACCCGAGATGGACCAATCGTGTCCATGTGAAGGATCTCTCCGGTCTCGAGGTCATAATCCGAGTAACTAGGGTGGTGAGAAGCGGATACCATCTTCCCGTGACAACAGGGGGTGGCAAACCAAATCCTTCTCAAATTTGAGTTTAGGCAATCCTCGGATCGGATCCATTGAACTCAACCTCGCGAGGAGATCGAAGCTCAAGTGACCTAGTCTCCTATGCCACTTCCACAAATCGAGGGAGGACCCGGCCAACAAGCAACAAGATGTGCCAAAACCTCGAAAAAATCAGCACGAAAAAGACTTGCCCAAATGGCACAATCCAAAGAAATGAGATCATCGCGAGAGTCCAAAACTTCGAGAACACCCAACCTTGAAGCATACCTCATACCCGTCCGCCATGAGCCGAGAGACGACATGGAGATTGAAGTGAAGGTTGGAGACGAGCGCCACATCCTTGAGCACAAAGTGGTCGCTGATTCTCGATTGACCCTCGAGATAGAATCTTCCCTCTGTTCTTTGCCCCGAAAGTGATGTACTCTTTTGTCTTCATCGGGGTGAGGCCGAGAACCACTTGGAGTTACCGGTCATGTGTCGAGAAACAGCCGGAGTCAATGAGCCACATGTCCTCCAAATTTTCCAAAATGTGTCAACGATAGAACATGGGATGAGCATATGGCACAACACCGGGTTAGTAAACTTGGAAGAGTACCAATGTTGACCATCTTGCCCCAAATATGCATTAGGCAAAACCATCATCCCACGCCCCATCTTACCAAACTGCTTACCACGCACAACAAAACGTGGTGCACTCCTCCTATCAACCTCAAAGCTCCCAAAGCGAGGATCTACATCCACTCGCGAACACGACCACCAAAGGGTCTCACAAACCGTGGCTCAAACCTTTGAGGCCTCCTACCTTCAGGCCTAGCAAACTGCCTCTGAACCGACTGCACACCCCTCTCATACATGCCAAGTGGTGGGTGATACATGTCACGGTTCTCAAACTCCATTCGACGCCTAGCATCCCTCTTCCTCCTAAAACAAAACTCAACCAAGTGACCATCTCTCTGGCAATACTCACAAAGGATACCTCACCTCTCTCTTGGGTGGTGGTTGATTCACTCTCTTGGGTGGATGGTTCACTCTTGTTGTGGTCTTGGCCTTAGGAAGGGTTTCCTCAGGGATCCCGGGTAAAGTGTCAAGTGGGTTCTTGAGGTGGTTCGGTTTGGGAAGCCACACTTGTTTGGGAGGTGGAGTCTTTGTGGGCTCTTGGAGGATGCCATCTTGCACAATGGGTTCGGTAGGCTTAGGTGGAGTGATCTTGGTCAATTTGGGAGTGTTGGTTGGCTTCTCACTCGAGCTCAAACCACTACCTTGACCAACCTTGCCATAAATGACTTCTCCCTTCCCACCTATAGCAAAACCTAAACCCGATGTGTCAGTCCCCTCTTGAACTCACTCATCATCATGCCAAGCTGCGGCTCTCCACAAGACACCCAACTCAAGACAGAGCGAAGATACTTGATCTCCTCTTTGACTCTCCCCTTGTCATGCCTACAAGACATGAGCTCCAACTCCAAAGCTTCACACTTAGCACATCCCATGCGGTGCTATCTCGAGTTGGCCTTCTCAAGCACACCCGGCAAGCTTGGCAGCCTTCTCTTTGCCAACTCGGATCGCAAGTCGACAAGACTTGCACGCACTCAACAAATACCCCTAGACTTCAAATCAACGTGCTCATCTAGCAAGGCCGAATACTTGGACTGCAAAGACATGATGCTAGACATATGCACAAGACAAGCATCACACTCCGTCTCATCGAGAGACATCGACGCCGTGCTTCCTAAGCAACTCTATCTCCGTCACAGCCATCTCCCACTTCTCCTTGTACTCCTTTCTCTCCCTAGCGCACGCTTTAAGCAACTTCTCTTGACACACTAGCGCACGCGCCCAAGGATTCAACTTCATCGGAGAGAGATTCGATTGTGGGAGGTACCTCGGAAGGAGAAGAGTCATTGCCGTGTGGCTTGGCGCCGTCGGTCACCGCTCCATCGAGGGCCATGGTGCGAGAAACCCCCGGCTTGGAGTTGGTGAAGAAGCAAAGTCCATTTAGCTTGTCCTCGACCTTTGCGCTCGGACTCCTCGCCGCTCGAGGAAGATTGCCCGTCAGAAGAGTCGTTGTCGAGGTCGCCGAGGGAAGCAAGGAAGGTGTGCTTGTGCTCCTTGGCACGTTTGAGGTACTTCTTCTTGATTGCCTCCTTGTCGAATCCCTTCTTGGACTTGTACTTGCCGGAGGTGTGCTCGCGCTTGTCCTTGCGCTTGTCGGAGTCATACTTGGAGTAGTACTTCTCGCCGGAGTACTTGTCCTTGTTCTTCTTGGGGCATGCGGCGACGAAGTGGTCTGGATCTCCGCACTCGAAGCATCCACCCTTGGATGGGCCGCCACGCCGACGGTTCAAGCGGTTGTTGTGAAACCGCGAGAATCGGCTGATGACTAGCGCAAGCTCATCATCCCCAAGACTCTCCATCTGCTCCTCATCCACGGACACCAAGGAAGACAAGGCGAAGGAAATCTGTGATGGGTTAGCAGAAGAACTGGAAACACCCTTACCAGAGACGAGTGCAACGTTCGGCGCAGAAGGGTTCTTCAGCTTCGCCTGGATCTGAGCCTCGATCTCAGAAGACTTGAGCTTGCTGTAGAGCTCGTCGGGTGTGAGGGTGTCGTAGTTGGCAGACTCCATGATCGCGGACACCTTCACATCCCACACCTTCCGATCCGTAGGCGTCAGAGCCGCAGACGCCTTCTCGTGCTCGTCCAACCTCTCCGATGGCTTGTTCGCCCGAAGCTTGTTGCAGATCGTCTGAAACCTAGCAAAGAGAGAATCGATGGACTCGCCATCAAGCTGGATGAGGTTGTTGTACTCTCTCTTGTAGGTCTCGTAAAGGCGGGCCTTGACTTGTGGGGTTCCCTCGTGGTAGCTCTTAAGCGTCTTCCACACCTCACGAGCGGTCTCACAAGTGGCAACTCTCTCAAACTCACTATCCTTGAGGCTAGAGAACAAGACGCTCCTCGCTCGGTTGTTGGCGTTGTGTTGGGCAATTTGATCTTCACCCACTCGAGCGGCTAGCACTTGGTAGTTCTCATCCTCGACAATCTCCCACACTCTCCAATCTATCCCCATGAGATGCGCTTGCATCTTGATCTTCCAATAGGGATAGTTGGTGCCATCAAACTCCGGAGGCTTGCCACCAAAGTGACCAAACCTCTCCATGTCGCCTTCTGCGGATCAAGAACCGATTAAGGTGGATATGATCCTTAACCTGCTTTGATACCAATTGAAGGACCGAATAGGCGACCGGAGCGGGGGTGAATGGGAGCCTCAACTAAATTCTTTCGAATTAGTGAACGTGTAGCTCTCACAACCCCTTGGAGCAAATCGAACACCACACGGTATGATCACGACCTTGGATGCAAGGTGGATGACCTAGAGATTGCTCTAGAGTCACAGCGGATCAACCGGAACCAACTCAAAACGACCACGCAAGCGAGAGTTGAAAAATAGCTCCAAAACCTGGGAACTCGGACTGTCCGACCTGGGGGATCGGACTGTCCGCGCGCACAGAACAGCAAGAGCCGGACTGTCCGCGATCTTGATTCGGACTGTCCGAAAGTCACAACTAGAAAAACCAAACAGAAACTGGGTCTGCTGGAATCACCGGGGGTGGACTGGAATCACCGTCCGGGGTGGAAAAACCAAAAAAGCCGGTTGGAAAACCGAGAAAATGAATTTGTCCGTAGGTAGGGCCGGACCGTCCGACAAATACGCCAGCGGCCGACTATCCGGGTTGAAAACCCGGACTTCGACGGTCCGGACTTTGCACCCAAAATCCGGACCGTCCGTGCAAAGAAGAACTTGGCCTCGGGCTCGATCTGGTCGAGACCCGACCGACCGGACTGTCCGCGCCCACGGGCCGGATCGCCCACACCGCCGTCAGGCCAAGGAAGCGAGAAGCCCCTCCGCGGCGATTCACTCCAAATCCAATTCAAACTCGATCAAATCGAAACCTCAGGTCACAAAAATCAAGCCATAGCATCTAGGCATGTGGGTGACCATTTCCCCCTTGGAAATTTCGAGTTTGACGGATTGAATCAAGTGAAAACGCGAATCACACCAAGAACACACCAAAAAGGTCACCTCGATCTAAAACTCGCCCGATCTACGTGCTCGTGAGGAATTAGCTCAAACCCTTTGGTAGGAATGATCCTCTCACGTCCTAGCATGAATCAAGGCAAGAAAAACGAGATCAAACGGTGCCAAATCAAGAAATCACGAAGAGAATAGAGGGGGAGAGGATGAACTCGGGAAGAGCAAGTGAAGAACGAAAAATCACCGCACAAGATCAACAAAGAACACCGATCCAATCATCCCAAATGCCACCATGTGACAGGCTACTCAGAGCTAGCCCTTGCTCAACAAATTCGATACAAGATTGGTGGACCTCTCACACCAGAGTCTGGAACCCTAACTAGAAATGTGTAAAATGAGAGGCAAGGGAGGATGAAGGGGTATGTCTCTACTAAATAGCCCCAATTCCCTCTGCCTAAACTACCCCTAAGATACATCGAGTCGATTTTGTAACAATAAGGCTATTTCGGTCGACTCTGGGTAATCTTTGATCTGACGGCCACCGCGCCTCCTCATCGGTAGCCTTGCCTCCACACAACCTCCTCGATGCCGCCACGTGCCGTCTTTCCGTCCGCCGGAACACTTCGGATTTTGAGGCCCAAACCCGCGAAACCCGCGCCTGTGATTTTGAGGCCCAAACCACTAAACCCGTACCGATGGTTTTGAGGGCAAACCACCAAACCTCCTCGACACGTGTCATCGCCGTCTTGACCGCCCGAAAGTCGCCAAGTCATCCGAGCTCCCCGCTCTCGCCGCACGCTCGCCGTCTTGACCCGATCGACACGGTCTGCCACGCCCTCTTGCATCCGCCGATGTCCCGGATGTCAGCCTCCATGGCTAGCCACCCGGCGATCCGGTCCCTCGGTCCAAGCCTCACGTTCGTCCTTCACCTCCGCGGTCCGTCGGCCCGACGTCCTCCTTGGCCCCTTCACCTCACCGTCGGCTACCATCTCCGAGCTCCACACCGCGCACAACACGAACCAAGAGATACGTCTTCGACACACTCCACGTGTGCCGGTGAAACATAGCCAAGCATAAAAGATAAAAGAAAATAGAAGGAGAATGTTGAACTGTTGACAATCACTACATCACAAAACTAAACACATGCGACCTAAATCAACCATGTGTTCGCATTTGCTTGCCTTGACTGCCTGGAGGACAGTCCCACGGTTCATAAAAAGCTGCCGAGGTTTTGGATTGAATCTGTATGACGTGAGCAGGTCAAAGGCTCTTCTTTTTTTTCTTGCTTGGACTGGTTGCGGTGCTGTGGGTGTAGAAGCTGTTGAAACTCCTCTTGCTGCCACTGATGGCAGGAGTGCCGGTGCCTGGTGTCCGCACCGGTGGTGTAGCTGCTAGGGGCCTCAGTATCAGTGTCCTCTCCTCTAGGGGCATCAGTACCAGTGTCCTCTCCTGTAGTGGCCTCAGTATTAGTGTCGTGGCCGCCATCTTCCTTGTCGTCGCTGCTAATGGTCACTTGTGCTTTGCGCCGGCTTGGATCGTAAGTTGTCTCCCCTGTGACTGCCACTCCTTCAAACATCTGGTCCATGTAAGACTGGTACGGAAGCACTTCCTTCAGTTTAGCCTGCTGAACACCAAGCAAAAACGTTGTTAGCAACTCAGTAAAATCCCTGCACACTGAACTTGAGAAGGCATGTGGACATTAGAACATTGTGTACCTTGCTGCTCTCAGCCCACCATTGAGCGGAGGCGTCGACAGAGCCATCAGCGCAACGGCCCAAGCCTGTTTGGGTTAGTTGTATGCCACGTTGCTTTGTCCATCTAGCCTTAAGTTCACGGTATCTGCTGCCAAAGATCTTGTTGTCATGAACCAGACCTTCTTCCCTGTAGAATTTCTCGATCATGTTCCTCCAACCCCACTTAGTCATCTTCAGACCTTCTTCCTTGTAGAATTTCTCGATCATGTTTCTCCAACCCCACTTAGTCATCTTACCAAGGGGGCAGTAACCCATGTTCATCTGTTCCACGTATAACTTACAGAACGTGGTCGAGTTCGGCGTTGACCACGAAGCCCTGTCAAGCCTATTCTGAAATAATGCAGATCCTAATGGCCTTAGAATGTAGGACAACATCCATTATGCATTCCAATACAACAGAAAATGCAAACAAAATGCAGACATGGCATTGTCCTGACCCTAAACATGGCATTGTCATGACCCTAAACATGGCATTGTTATGACCCTTGAACATGGCATGTTATGAACCTAAACATGGCACTGTTATGATCCCAAACATGGCATTTTCATGGCATTTCCGTGAAGGGAGTGGAACCATACCGGGACATTAGGAGGAGGAATGTTGTCCCCTACGCCGCCCTGTCGACGACGGCCTCTAGAGGCGCCTGCGTCGCCGGTTCGTCCACTACGACGACGGGTAGGGGCGCGGCCGCCACCACGGCTCCTAGAGGCCCCAAGAGGAGGACGAAGGCCGCCTGATCCCCTGCCGCCGCGCATCGATGGGGGCTGGAAAGTCTCGGCGCCCATCGGGGGATCTTTGGATGCTTTGCTGCCGGGCGAGGTCCGGGAAGGTGGTGCCCATCAAGGGATGTTGCATGCTACCGCCGGGCAAGGTCCGGCCGGGAAGGTGGCGCCGTGTTGGCCTCCAGGCTTTGGGATGCCGAATGCGTCCATGGCCGGCCAGGCCATGCCGGCGTTGAGATCGAGCGCGCCAAACCCCAGCGAGCTACCAGAAGGGGTGCTGGACGACGGCGCCCCGAGCAGCGACGAGTAGGAGGTCTGCTGGGACATGAAATGCCTCTTGCCCCCACCGCCGGAGAGGTTGAGGTAGCCAGATCCGTCGTCGGGGAACCCGGAGAAGTTGGGGAAGCCGGCGCCGTTGAATCCGGTGCCTTGATTTCCACCGGGAGGGTACCCGTCCATCGCCGCCAGACGGGTCAACGACCGCAGATCCGCCGGCGGGGGGAGTAGATCCGGTTGCGTGTGGTGTGGATGTGGGTGAGGGGACGGCGGCGGCGGCCGGCGTGGGACCGGCGGTGGAGGAGGCAGGAGTGGCGCGTGCGAAAGTGAAGGGGACCGAGGAACGGCGGCCTAGGGTTAGGGGTCGGTGGCGTGGGGTGGGGGTATATGCGTCGTTGATGGGCCTAGGGTTAGGGATTGCTACTGGGCTGCAGAAGCTGTCTGAAAGGCTAAATATTAGTAATTTGGCCTGTTTAGTTGTGCAGGCTAAAAACTAGCAAATTTGGCCCAAAACGTTAGAAATATTGGCCATCTAAACAAGGCCTAGAGTGTGTTTAGCTAGGTGAAATATTTTGGGTTGGATGTCACATCGGATCTTTGACCCGATGTCGGAAGGGATTTTCGGACAGTAATAAAAAACTAATTTCATAACTCGCCCTGTAAACCCAGCGAGACGCGAATACCTTTGACCGCATCATTAGCACACGTTGGTTACTGTAGCACTTATGGCTAATCATGGACTAATTAAGCTCAAAAGATTCGTCTCGGCGTGTATATGCAAACTGTCAATTAGTTTTTTATTTTATGTACGTTTAATGCTCCATGCAGGTGCTGGAATATTTTGGGTTAGATTATAAAATAAATAAATAGTCAGTAAAGTATGGGAGAGAAAAAGCTGATCATACAGAACCAGCACCG
The DNA here is from genome assembly GCA_015847255.1 of Hyparrhenia diplandra. Classification (NCBI taxonomy): domain Eukaryota; kingdom Viridiplantae; phylum Streptophyta; class Magnoliopsida; order Poales; family Poaceae; genus Hyparrhenia; species Hyparrhenia diplandra. The sequence goes on along the minus strand of JADLZK010011012.1, from coordinate 63,170 downwards.
ATGCCTCCCACAGCAGCCCAGCCCCACGGGAGTGATTCCTGCATGCCATGCGTGGGTCCCGTTGAACAGAATTCTGGCATCACCACGCTGTCCATTTCTTAAACCTAGCCTGTTGCTAGTCACGTTCGGATCTAATAAAATGTAACGGATAACTTTAACTATTCGATCTAATAAAATGTATGGCACTGTGACATTTGCGTGTGTGATAAGTTCAAGTGAACCGGGCGATTACTTTTCACTGTTTTCATACGTGCAGCTTTTGTAATTTGGTGACTGACATCAAAGCCTGCTACTGGCCACGTTAGCTACCACAGTTCAAGAATCACGATTGCTTAAAGACCGTCCAACGGCCGGCATCGAGTCAATTATTGCCGTGCCGCGCCGCGGCGCCTGGTTCTGGTTCAGTGCACCACGGATAAGCTTGTGGCTCACATGGCAGATCCATGGAATAGTGGTCGCAGCACAAGGATTAGGATAGCACTGGTACTCTTACTGTAGATGACAACATTGTGTGCAGTGGGCGTTGTCCATCTGACATGATTCATTTGTTTGTACATGATTCACAAGGAAAGCTTGAGGCATGTGCGTCACGAGTGGTTCTTGGCGTTGTCCATCTGACATGATTTATTTGTTTGTACTCCTCAGTCCTAAAAAAAAACGACGTTTTGGGTTTTTATGATTTGACTCATTTGTTTGGATTTAAATCTCCAAATAAATTTGTTAAAAACTAGACCAAAAAGATCTTTCCAATGATACTAATTATGTAATATAAATATTAATCCTATTTTAATATATAATTGCCGACAGATGTTTTCGGGAAGCAAAAAACGTCGTTTATTTTAGGGCGGAGGGAGTACACAAGGATGGCCCTAAAGCTTGAGGCATGTGCGTCACGAGTGCATGATTGCTTGCCGCTGTCGGTCTCTTCTACTTCTCCGTTCTCTCACTGCTACATGCAAAAATATATTTTCTATTGAGGCCACGTTGCCTTTGTTTAGATGGCTAAATTTTAGCAAAAGTGACTTTTTTTCGACTCAAAGCAGATTGAAGACGCGTTTCGTTTGTTTGTGGTAAACATTGTCCAATTATGGAGTAACTAGTCTCAAAAAGATTAGTCTCGTGATCTACAACAAAACTGTGTAATTAATTATTTTCTTACCTACATTTACTGCTCGAACATATGTCTTTTGATGTATTTAATGTGATGTAATGGAGAGAGTCTAAAAATTTGCAATTTTTGACAAATTTTCAACCAACTAAACGTGGCCAGCAAAAGTAACTTGTTGGAACTCCTATACCACTCCCAGAAGCACTTTCGTTTGTTTGTAGTAAATATTATCCAATCGTGGGGTAAGTAGGCTCAAAAGATTCGTCTCGTGATGTACAAATGAACTGTTAATTAGTTATTTTTTTTTTTTACATTTATTCTGCTCCAACATATGTCTTTTGGTGTATTTAGGGTGCTTTTGGTTGGGCTTTTAGGCTGCTTTTGCTTTTTTTTTTCTCAAAAGCCAACCAAAGGGTTTAAAGCCACGGCAGCTTTGACTCAAAAGCGACTTTCTGTCTAGTGCAAATTGACGCTGCTTTTCGCTGCTTTTGGCTCAAAAAATTACCCACCTGCCACTGATTACACAGATAACGGTTCGTTTTGTTCTATCTTCTTTTTTTCCCCGGTCGCGGCGGCATCGCGGAACGGGCGCCCTTTTCCCAGGCCGCCGCGCGCGAGGCCCGTCCTTCCCCATCCGGCGAGGCCATGGTCTGGCGGCGGCAGTCCTAGCTCCGGCGAGCGGGTGACCAACGAGCCCTCTCCCCTCCGCGAAGAGGCTCCTCCCCGGCGCGAGCTCGTTGCGAGAGCTCCGACGCCCCTTCCATGGCAGTTGGCCGGCGAGCCCTTCCCCATCCGGCGAGGTCTGCTGCCGTGTGCTCGCAGGTCCTTCCCCTCCCATGGCAGCCGGCCGGGGAGCTCTTCCCCCTCCGACAGCAGCCATGGTCCCGGCGGCGGAATTCCTGACTCCGACTTTATCTGTTCTTACGCATATATGACTCACCATCGATCTCCTTCGTCTGGACACCGCAACTCTATTGGGTCAACGGGGAGCACCTCCAAGCCATCCTCCATCTTCCCCAAGCTTCTACTCCTTTTCCCCTTCCGGTATCAAGTTCCTCACGAGCTTTGGCAAGCAGCCATGGCGGACAAGCTGAGGACTACGAACTGTCCTTTTCCATTTCCTTTGAGCCAGCGGACAGAGTTGAGGCCACACGCATGTCATCTTGTTGTTTTTGTATATAAAAAAATAAAAAGAAGAAATATATTTCTATGGTACCTATTCTTTTACGGTAAAGATGAATGTAAAACTAAAAAATTATATAAAACTTTAAAAATTATTTCTAAACTAATCATTACAATTATTTTTCAAAGCATACGCTTTTGACAAAGCTCTAACCAAATCGGCCTTCGAAATTTTTCCCCACAAATGCTTTTCCACAAATGCTTTTTCACGTTTCCCACACCTCACAGCCAGCTTTTTCCAAAAGCCACAGCTCAACCAAACACACCCTTAATGTGATGTGATGGAGAGAGTTGAAAAAGTTGCAACTTTTGGACTAAAATTTAGCCATCTAACAACTTGCACCGCTCCCAAAATCTAACAACTTTGGGCACCAGTACATGCATGGCTGTAGTGTGCGAAGTCGGCCTTGTTTAGATGGCAAATATTTAAATTGAATGTCACATCGTACACTCGTAGCACGTTTCGTTTGTTAGTGGTAAATATCATCCTACCATGGAGTAACTAGGCTCAAAAGAATCGTCTCACAATGTACATCTAAACTGTGTAATTAGTTATTTTTTACCTACATTTAATACTCCAAACATATGCCTTTTCGTGTATTTAATGTGATGTGATGGAGAGAAAGTGGGGAAAAAGTTACAAACTTTAGCCATCTAAACAAGGTGCTCCAAACCTTCTCTCTCTCTAATTCGGGGGGTGTTTGGTTCCCCGCCACCGTTTGCCATGACTAAACTTACGTCCGCCCTGAAATTTTGGCGTGTGTTTGGTTCGTAAACAAGCTGCGGCGCGTCATCGCCACGGAACCCATCCGCCGTAGAAATTCGCCACAAAAAACGTGGCGGGCGTCTTCGCCGCCGCAAGTCCCGTGGCCGCCAAACTCCTCCCCTTCAGAACCTTCTAGAAATAGCGCCCGACCTATCGTTGTCTCCCTCTCCACTCCTTCATCTTCCTCCCCCGTGAAAATAGGCCAACTCGAGTGCTCATCCTGTCCGCTCGCCGCCGCTCCGGGGGACCGCACCGCCGCATGGCCAGGTCTCGTCCCCCGCTGCGGTTAGTGGGAGGAGGAGGCGGGCGAGGAAGCAAAGACCACCGGCGGCCCCGCTTCCGCCTCGTCCATGCCCTCGGTTGACGCGCCGCCGTGGTCCGTGTCCATCACCCCCCGCCGGAGAGTTGTGTGGCGCGGGCTCGGCTTTTGGGCTCGCTCAGGCCACGGCGCGCGGCGACGGGTGGATCTTTTTGAGATGCACCGTGTGCGGGCGGACAGGGCTGGAACAAAGTTGCCATGTGTATCGATTGTGAGGAAAAATTGGTCAAACAACAATTGGGTAGTACGTGCAGCCGGTGCCACAACTTATTTTACCTAACCTTATTTAGGTAGTAATCCAATCGCCAGCCACACTTATTTTGCCTAACCTTATTCACTAACCAAACATGCAGCTTTTTACCGCATATTGTGGCAAGCCACACATGTGGCAACACTTAAGGTTTGTCATGGCAATTTGTGTCACCAACCAAACATCCCCTCAATCACTACTCCGAGAGCACACGGCGGAGGGCCTTATTCTCGGGCTCCTCACTCCTGCCACATCGCATCTCTCCAAATCCGCTACAAAACCGCCATAATTAATATAGCTATCTTATGGCTCACGTATCAGCTGCTCACAGTAGACGGTAGGGATAGTTTTTTTTTTTTTTTTCAAAAATCCGGTTTCGCCTGACCCTCTCTCCAGCCCACGTGGACGGCGTGGCCCAAATAGACTGCTATAGAGTCCAGATTGCCCTAGGTGTGCAAAGGGACAAGACTGTGCAAAGGTGACGACAACTTGTCCCCATGCACGTCCCGCCCAATTATTAGAAGCAACCACGTGATCCATGCGCGCTGCTTGCACTGTTAGCTGAAACAACATGCATATATGGGCAAGGCATGCATATATGTTAGTTTTAAGGTTTTTCACAAAAGTTTCTCACAAATAGGATTACTCTCGTAGGCCGTAAAGTAATATGAAGTTTTTATTCCGGGAAGGTATATATTGGAATGGAAGGTGCTGTTATCGTACACATGAGATGCACAAAAAAAAAAAAAAAAGCGGGGTTATTCGTGAGCTAGATTTTGAAAAAAAAATAAGCATACAATAAGTGTCACGCCCCACTTTTAATGGTCGTTAATCACACGCGTGTTTGCGTCGGGATCACGCCACAAACACGCCTATTAGTAAATGATAATGGTAAGCGAAATAATAGTAAACCGCGCTATAGAAATATAGGATAGAAGGGCTTACGAAGTGGCGGCGAAGGGTCACCAAGTCGAAGTTACAATATCGAGTTGGCCAACCGAGAAGCGGTGGATTAACTATGACACTGCCCGTACTCCACAAGCAGACTTGTGCATGGATGAAATCTGGGCTTCAACGTCCTTCTCCTAAGCAAACACCTCTCGAACTCCTACGATACGCTATCCTCTATCTGGTCGTCGATCTTACCTCACATGTGCCGATATCTGTAAAAATAGAGGGGTGAGTACAAACGTACTCAGCAAGTCCCAACCAGGGGATGGTAATTATTAAGGGTTTGGACCCTAGCAGAGTCTCTAAAACTGCTCTTACTAGTTCCCGGGTTATCTCATATCATCGCTGTCATAGCATCACAGATCAAACATCATTAGTGTGTATCTAATCATAGATGTTCTGGCCTAGCACTTGCCCATTCCAAGGACGTGGCTATTCGAATAGATTTAAATAACTCTGCAGAGGTTGTACACTTTTCCCCACACGAGGGGCCATCTTCTCCCACGTACGGTTGGTCAAAGGTGGTCCCACGAGATTCCGTACCCGCTTGGATGCCTCCTAGGTATATCGGTATAATCTTTACCACGACTTCTCAGGGGTTGGAAGGATAACACGTCACCCTGAGATGACGCATCACCCTAGACAATATGGTGATACCAAATCACCCACGGCTTTACAGGTAATACCTAATTACCCAACCTATACTGTCAACACCACTCTCAATCTCAATCATCAATATGTGCCTCTAGCACTGCGCCACTGCGCCCAAACACTTCCGTGGAAGACCACTCAGCATCCACGCCAACCGGACCATGGGGCCACTCTCCCCATGTCTGCTCCTAATAGGTCGTTTGCCTGCTCCGGCCACCTTGGCTCCAATTATACCTCAACCCAACGGGGTGTGGAATCAAGCCGCCCCATCCCAAATAAGTGTGGTCAGACGTAAAATTATACTAGGTAGAAGGTCTATGAACCGGTCCTTAGGGAGGCGAGCATCTCTCCGCGGGATTCATCCCCGATTGTGATTAGTCCACCTCCATGTAGACTATCACCACTCACCTTTTTGTTGGGAGGGTTCACATTATTGCTTAGGTTAACGACAAAGCCTAGCGAAGCCTCACGCACATAGCCCATGAGTACTCCCGCACGGCTTGCCCTGGTTATACTTATCTTATCACCATATTATTTATCATAGCAATTAAGTCAGGTTAGGGGGGTAAGGACTTGCCTGAGAGGTTCTTACGAATCGGCACTGGCGTTGAGCGTCTATTGATTGATCCGGATGGAACTCCTAATCCCGGTCGACGAAAGCTAATGCCGTCGCGATCGGCGATAACCTAGCTTGAACTATAATACGCAAAAACAAACATAGAACATTATGGTGATAAAGGGTTAGATGCATAGAGCTAGATTTTTGATGAATTATGGAAGTCGTTTCACGCGAAACGGAGTTCAATTGCATGAGATATGGATTTTATAATATTAATCCCTAATTAAATCATTAGGGTACTATTATAATATAATTTTATCATGTAATAATATTGGAACAAATTACATGATAAAATTCTATAAATCAAATAATGAATTTACAAATTTTTAAAATTTTTTCGACATGGGAAACTCTATTTATAAAACTCGGTACATTTGTCGGGTGCCTGTAGCAATTAAATTGGTGTACACGAACGCCTCCATACACGTGTATGCCACGTGGGTCCAGCTGGACGCCACGGTGGCTGCCACGTAGGCGCCACGTGTATTATGGAGTCGCCGTGGACGGTTGGACGGCGTCGGACGGAAAAAGGCGACGTGGCTCATTCCCATTGGCCGGGCGTGGTGACGGCGTTACGTCCCGGGCGGCGTCGGCCCCAAACGAGGCACTCGGCGTCGCGGTGCCACCGCAGCGGCGCCTCGCCGTTCGCCGGCTTTGCCGTTCGGAACCTCGCCGCGAGGCTCGTTGGACTCACTCTCGTCGCCCGAAGTTCGATGGGGTGGTCAAATGCGGCGGGTGGTTCGTCTTCCACCTCGGCGGCGTATCTGGCGGCGCCGGACGACGGCGGCCCTCGGGACGGCCTGCACTGCCAAAGCAAGGGAAAGGAGGGGGAAACAAAGGGAAATAGATGGGTGAGGCATACCACACTGTCAATCGACCGACGGCGACCTCGGGGGCCGGCGGAGCTCGGGTTTCTCCCGACGGGCGGCAGATTTCCGAATTGGGGGAAAAACGAGCACGGCGGGGAGAGTGGGGAGGGGAATGCTGAGGTGCGCACCACGCGTTCAGGGCGAGGCGGAGCTCGAGTGAAGGGGCGGGTTCGATTGAGGTCGAGGAGGCCTATTTATAGGCTCGCCGCGCGGTGTCGCCGGCCGAGATCGTTTCATTTCACCGCCACCGCTCCGGGCCGGGGCGCCGGTACCGGAGTCCCGGTGTGCTTGAGTTGGCGCCGCTCACGCTCTCGTGTTCCTCGTGCACCGACTTGCCCCCGGTTCGTCGGGTCACGTCGCTCTCTCGCTTCGGTGTCGGCCGCCATGGCGGCACGGCGGCCAACCGCCTTCTGTGTTAGCCCGACCCGAGTCACGTCTTCTGCGTCGTTGCTGCGGTGAGGCGTTAGTGAGTACCACGTGCCTCGGTCGCCATCATCGGCACCGCCGTGCTAGCCTACTCGTCGGGCTCGACTTTCTCTCATGCGGCGGTCGACAGCTCCGGCGGATTCGTCGCCGCCGGTGTTCCAAGTTGAACCGGGCCCCTATGCGTACGTCCCTCGGTCAAATCACGATCGATGGCCTTGAGCCGGGCGCCGGTGGTCTGTGCGTGATCGTCGGCGGCGACAGGAGGGGACCGAGTTGTCCTCGTCGCCGGCGAGAGGAAGACGACGGAGGGGTGGGTCCCGTCTGTCGGTGGGGAAGAGGGAAGGGAAGCGAGCTGGGCTCGGTTGGCATCGATGCTTGATGGGCCGGTCTGCTCGGGCGCGAGAATGAGGAGGGAAGAGGATGGCTCGGCTGGGCCGGGCCGAAGGGATGGGAGGGAAAGAGTGAGCCCGAGAGCATGTTCTAATTCCCTTCTCTTATTTCTTTTCCCTCTTCTTTCTCTCTTTCTATTTCCCTTCTCTATTATCTTGTGTGTGTACACATATATATATTTATGTTATAAACATTTATACAAGTGTATGTATATTTCCATGATTTATATTCATGAAAATATTTATCCAATTGCACTCATATAAATATTCACATATATGGGTGCACACACTTTCATTCCCCAATTCCATCATTTCATGTGTGACATATATATTATAAATATTCTCACAAGCACACTTATATTCCCATGACTTTTATTGTCGAGGATAATTATTTATTGTGCTCATAAAAATATTCAATATATATATATTTGGTACACACGAAGTTTAGGTATTTAATTCCCGCAGAAAATTCAGTAAACCATTTCTCATGCGATATTAATCTTCCATAAATAAAATCTAGAACTTACCTTGCACCTTTGGTCACCATAAAGCTCGACAAGAAACAAACAAGATTTCCTAGTTTTCTATATGGTGAGAGTTTGAGATGCGAGTTTTCGAAAACGGGGTTTTGGTTTAGCGAAAAATAAATCAAGTTTTAGTTGTAATTAGAAAAGTTTAAATTTTTAGTGAATTTTAAAATGATGCAAAAAACACGGGTGTTACAATAAGGTAGTGTCCTTCACTATGTAAAAAAAGGACATCATAGACGCGTGTTGGGAGCTATCCTCGACGTGCTTGAGCACGCGTCTGCTGCATCGCATTTGTAGTAATGCTTTACTAGCGCGTCTGCAATAAGCACACCGCACCGACACGTGTTCACAACACGCGACTATAACAATAATATGGTTAGTGCAAACACGAGTATCAAACACGCATCCTATTTCTCTCTTGCCACCCTATATTCCTATTGCCCCCCTACTTTTTTCCCTCCGTTGTGTTGCTTCCACACCGCAACGACACGACTTCTTTGACCCCACCCACCGTCCTCTCTCCTCCTCCAAGGGAGGTTGCTCGTCGGCCTCTCCTCTCCTAGGCGTGGCGGCATCTCTGCCCTAGCCGGCTGGGAACTTGGCGTGGACGCGGTTCCTAGCGTTGGAATATTGCTCTGACATGGCCCGGTGCAGTGGCTCCGGCGGAACTACGGCGACTCGGGTGGAGACGTGGCTCTCGATGACCCCTTTGGCCTGTAGGGGCATGTGCGACGGCCCTACGTGGCACACGACGGTGTCCTTTCCATGGCGCAGGTGCGGCCTCCAGTGGGAGAAGAAACTAGTAGAGGATGACAGGTAGGTCCCACGTGTCACCCTCTGCAAGATGGATTAGGGGTATATTTTAGGTGGCATTGCTGGAGCAAATGATGAAATATTTGTAGTATAAAAATTGGTAGATGCCTAAATAGAGAAATAGGAGGTGTGCAGCTAGCATTGCTAGAGATGCTCTTACCTATTCTAGTCGGAATTGTGAGGCAGTTCACTAGTTTACTTGTATGTATAGATTATCACCGCAATGCCAACCTGAACAAGTTATTTTAATTTGGATCAGATATGCATGCATGCATGCATGCACTCGGCATGTGTGAGTGTGACGTGCAGAGCAATCGCACAAAGAAAAAAGCGCGCGACGATCGGTCATGGTCAATATCGACAGCGACCCCGCCCCGCAATGCAGCTGCGTCCGGCAACTGAGGGCGTGTTTGCTATCGTGGTTCTGGCCAGCCTGGCTAGATGGCCAGCGCTCGGTTAAATCATACAAGTGCTCATGTTTGTTTCACTGGTCCAGGCAAGCCTGATTTGACTAGGATTGTGTTTGGTTTCTGGCTTTAAAGGATATGGCTACTCTGCACTGGAATTGATAGTCTTACCACCACAGTTCTACCTCTCCAAGTCGTTGACATACTTCATCGAGCACCTTGCACGTGGAGGTCAGCGCTCAGGCGGACATGCTCCTAGAATCGCGTTTGGAGATGAGCAGCAACCACAAGCGCGCCATGCTGCTATCAGTGGCGGAGCTAGAACAAAAATTTAGGTGGGGCGAATCGCAGACAACTTTTTAACGACATCACAAATAAGCGCAACAATAGCTAATCTATGGCAAATTTAAGCACCTAACAAGAAAAATTGTCCAAATTAAAGACCAAAATCCAACGAAAAAATTGTCCAAATTAAAGACCAAAATCCAACGAAAAAATGTCCAAATTAAAAACTAAAATCCAACGTTTCAAGAGCTAAGAAACCTGTAAATTTGAAGAACAAATCAGTTAGTGACTTAGTGTGTAATATATGAATAATGAATTACTCCGTACAATGTTATGTGGAGACATACCGGCGCTTGTTGTCTGCTCGCCGCCGTCATCCATCTGAGCAGCCTGCCTGCGCTGCGCCACTGTTGCGAGCGCCGAGCAGCGAGCGGGAGCCGCGCAGGAGCGCAGCTCGGGGCCGCCCGGCCGGGGCAGCTATAGGCCTGCAGCGAGCGGCGCGGCGTGGGCTTGGGAGCGGCCGGCCGGAGCAGCTGCAGCGAGCGGCGCGGCGGGCGGCGGCCGGCGGAGGCGCGGTCGCGCTCGTGCTCGCGCGGACACGAACGGGAGGAACCGAGGCCAAGCGTGATTGGGAAATTAGGGATTTGGGGGCACTTTCACAGAGTTTCACTTGGGCCGGCTGGGTTTATTGGGCCTATTTTCCTTCCCAGCTTCCCTCCCCGTTTTCCTGGCTGCCACACTCGTCACATCGGACGCCGCCGCACGCCCGCAGCTTCCTTGAATCGCTGGCCGGAATGGAGGAAGACAAAGGGGTACCTGCAGAACTACTCTGGCGGTAGCTGGGGCAGCCGCCCCACCCTGCCGCATGGGTGGCTCCGCCTCGCTATGGAGGCACTCACCCGCGACGCCACCATCCTGAAGCAGGCACTCACTGGCAACATCACTGACCTGCCCGCCACCACGGAGGTGGTCTGCTCTCAGATGTCGTCACAGCTGCGGGGTGGTGCGCCCTTCTCTCCGTCACCAGCGGCTCCTGCTCGTGTAGGTGGCCATCCTGCACGTCGAGGGCCGCGCCGAGGTGGTAAGCGGCGGCCATCCCACACACCGAGGTGGTGAGCGGTGGCCATCCTGCACGCCGAGGTGGTGAGCGGCGGCTAGGCACCAACGAGATAGGGGTGGGAGAGAGGGAAAGCAGGACGGCAGCGCATCGGAGGAGGAGTCTTGACGGTCGTTATGAACCATCAAGAGCCGTCAACTTAACATGAGAAATGGACAAATAACCTCACCAAATAGAAAGTATAGGGTTTAAACTGACAGAATTCCACAACTTTGGTGATTTTATGATTTTCTAAGGGAATTATAGGAAAAGAGGGAAAGGATAGACTCCACGCGAAGATATTTTCGGCTACAACCGCAGGAATTCACCGGAAGGCTATAGAAGGAGCGAGAAGACACCGGACCGTATCCGTATCTAGTATCTTACGATACTACGATTCTACTAGATCGAAACGACACCGACCAAAAAATTTATAGCATCCCGATACTATGAGCCTACGATACCATATAATAATTAATATAAATGACTTTTTAAATTATTTAGTTATCATAAAGTAATATTTTAAAGATAAAAACTATTGAAATAATACAAAAAAAACATTTCAATGTATAAACATTGAAATAAAATAATCAAAATCAATATTATATTATGGCCTTTAATCTATATAACGTGTTATATATCTTTTATAAAATATATAAATTATAAAATTCCATAGTATCCCGATACTACGATACGATCCTACGATCCGATCTTGTCGGCCAAAAAGATAAGAGTGAAATGCAATCGTAGGTATAATGAACTTGTCTTTGTTGTGCCAAATAGGTCCATGGACTTAAAACCCGCCATCGGCCCCTCGAACTTGCGAACCCGTTCACCCCGCGTCCATGGCGGTTTTAATGGTGGTTTTGCATGGCAGCGGCGGTTTTGCATGGTATTACGTCGGCGATGACATCATCACTTCTTTTTAATTTGTAAAATTAATATCTTTTTATTCGAGCTCTAAATATAGCAAATAATATATCAATTTTGATCGTCTCGGCGAGCTCTTTGCAATGGTGTACTCCGTTTTGTTATTTGAGATAGTTTTATTTCGTGTAAAATTAAATATTTCTATAAAACGAGTGATATTTTATTCTCACTTGCGATCGATATATATGTGGTCGTGATTTAGTTCCCATATATACATATTTGCGGTTTTTTTTTGTAAATATACATAGGGTATATATTGCCGCGAAATTTACTACTCGTTTTATAGAAATTTTACCTAAATATTTATACAAGCTAGGCTCAGTGCAATATATACATATTTAGGCCAAAACATGCTACCCTAAATATGTATATATTTGCGCCGTCACGATCGCATGCATGAAGGCGTAGGTGCGCAGGTAGCGTATGCATGCATGCATCGACCATCGCCCGCGAAGCGGCCGCGAGAGCTAGGGCGTCCGCTACGGTGGGTGGCCCGATCGATCGTCCGGACGACGTACCGGATGGGCATTGTCGTGGCAATATATAATACATCCAAAAAAGGCAAATATGTATATATCGAACTAAATCACGACATATATATATCAGTTGCAAGTGAGAATAAAATATCACTCGTTTTATAGAAATATTTAATTTTACACGAAATAAAACTATCTCAAATAACAAAACGGAGTACACCATTGCAAAGAGTTCGCCGAGACGCGATCAAAATTGATATATTATTTGTTATATTTGGAGCTATGATTAAAAAGATATTAATTTTGTAAATTAAAAAAGAAGTGATGATGTCATCGCCGACGCAGCATTCATGCAAAACCGGCTCGCCGCCATGCAAAACCACCATTAAAAACCGCCATGGATCTGAGTGAACAGTTCGCAAGTTCGAGGGGCACTAGTACCTAAAATGTTTTCCGTGGCGGTCGTTTTGGTTTTGCGTGGCGCGGCACGGTGCCCGTCACCAACCAAAGGTCACGGTTGTCGGCGTGATTAACGCGGGCGGGCTCTGATGCCCGCCACGCTTAATCGATTTTGGCGTGGGCGGGCGATTAGGATGCCCGCCACGGCCAAAAAAAAAAAAAAATAAAACCCTAGACAGGCCCGAAAGCCCATCACGGGCCCGCCGAGCCCATCTAGGGTTGCGATTGCCCGCCGCCGCCGGCGGAGCACCGCCGCCGGAGACCGAGATCCGGCCGCTGGATCCCGCCGCGCCGCCGCCGCCGAGCGGCCGGCCGCCACGCAGCCGTCGCGGAAGCCGAGCGCCCGCCATGGATCCTCGCCCCGCCGCGGCCCCCGGGGCCACCCGGCCATGGATCCGCCTCACCGGCCCGAGTTGTGGCGCCCGAAGTGGATCCACGCCGCCACCGCTGGCCCGGAGCAGCCCGCCATGGATCCGCGGCGCCGCCCGGAAGCCGGAGCCGACCCGCCATGGATCCGCTCCGCCGCCGTGAGTTGTGGGCACCCCGCGTGGATCCGCGCCGTGGCGCGGCCGGGGCAGCGCCGCCATGGATCCTCGCCGCCGCCCGCTGATCCGCGCCACCGCCCCGAGATGTGCTCGCCCGGCGTGGATCCAGCGCCACCGCCAGCGAAGCTTGGGCCGCGCCGCCATGGATCCAGCGCCCGCTAGAAGCCGGAGCGCCGGATCCAGCCGGGCCGCTTCCATGTGTGAGCGGAGGTGAGGAGGAAGACGAGTGAGGAGGGATGGTGAGGAGGAAGACGAGTGAGGAGGGATGATGAGGAGGAAGACGAGTGAGGCCGCGCCCGGAAATGGGAGAGGGACGGGATGGAGAGGGATGCGGGAGCGGCGGCCGGTTGGGCCGAGAGAGAGAGAGAGAGGGGTGGAGTTGAGCCTCAAAACCCCAGGGACACATATTTATATCCGATGAAGGATATCGGGCCTTCTTTGGGTCTTTTGGGCCTGCTCATTTTTACGTGGCGGGCCTTTTAAGATGCCCGCCACGGGAAAGATTTTTGCGTGGCGGGCACCTTAACACGCCCGCCACGCAAAAAGATTTTATTTTTGCGTGGCGTGTGTGTTAAGGTGCCCGCCACGCGAAAAAATCTTTCCCGTGACGGGCAAAAAAACGCCCGCCACGTAAAAAAAAAGCTGGGCGTGGCGGGGTATTTTCCGTGACGGGCAAAAAAAAGTGCCCGCCACGGGAAAGATTTTTGCAAGTGCTCGCAAAAATCATTTCATTACTAGTGGGGCCGGATGGCGGTTTCTAAGTCTGTGGACCTATTTGGCACAGCAAGACAAGTTCATGTACCTACCGTGCATTTCACTCTTAATAATACCTAGTATCTCGATACTAACAACTTTGGCTGGCTGGGAGAGTGGGCTAGGGTTTCTCCTTGGTATGTATATTGCTAGACAAAAATCGGTCCCATACAAGTAGTGGGCTCGGCCATGTTAACGGACGTCGGCATTTTAAGAAACTAGTACACACAACGTTTCCCGTGGCAGATGTAAATATATTTGAACTGGTGTTTTTCGCATCCACTAGTGGGAGAGGCCAATACAAATAAATCTCTCCACTGGCGGATAACTGAGATCTTTAGAAATGCATTTGTACCGGTGGATCTCTTAACAAACCGTCAGTACAAATGTTTTTACAGAAAATAGAAAATCAGGTTTTGAAAATAGGAAAAAAATATTTTAAATAGGGAGGCCACCAACAGCCAGTCACGTTATTTTTTGTACCAAATTCGCGGCTACGCAGTCAGGGGGGACCCTCGCGCGTAGTCTCATCTATCACTGCACCCAACACTCACTTTGTGTCTATAATGCACCTTTCTTCCCCACATATTATAACTAACCGAGTGTAAATTGATTGCTTGAAGCCCTAAACGAATTCAAATGAAAAAGTTTTCAACTGCAAAGTTTCATAACTTTTCAAGATCTACAACTTATATTTTGGTACTTTCTCCATCCGAGGTCATTTCCGAAATTTGAATTTCAAATTTGACAAATTCAGATGCAATTTTGGGAGCCCAAATGATTTAAAATAAAAAGTTATCAACTACAAAGTTTTATAACTTTTTTGAGATATACAACTTTCATCTAAAAATGTTTTTCCATTTAAGGCCATTTGAAAAATTCAAAAATAATAATTTCAAATGATTTGTAAAGCCGGATCCCTAAGAAATCCGCTAGTACAAATCATATTTGTATTGGCGGTTCCTTAAGAAAACCATACCGCCAGTTTCTTAACTTTTGTTCCACCGATTTATTTCTACTCGCGTCCAATAATAGAAACTATGAGTAGAAATAAATATATGGTGTCAAGAGAAATCATTTGCATACTAGTGCGAGTTCCGTCACCGTAAATGGCCTCTATTTGGCCTCTATTTTGGGAGGCGGACCTCTTATAAAGGCTTGCCTCGGTAAATCGAATTGAGGAGACGATTATTTTTTGTCCGTCTCCATATGAAAACGTCCGCTTCCATTTGGCACACCTCAGCTTTACCATTGATGCTACTTACATCTTCACCAGCAGCTAGCTTTCTTGGTGAATTAAGCTACGTGCATGGGCGAGAGGGGGAATTAAAATGAGGGAGAGGTGTACAAAGATATTTTTACCTCTCGGCGAAATAAAGCGCTAAATCAAACAGAGGCTAAATAAAAATAACGCGCTAAGGCAAACAGAGCCTAAATCAAATAATGCCCTACCTATCGTGGTGTTAAATAATGCTCTGAACATGTCGCTCACGACCAAGTTTTTTTTTTTCCGAACACGCGCTTTTGCACGTGTTGCACTATGTGTGTAGAATAAAGGACGCTCACCACCAAGCAGATGGAGCTGTACCCGGGCCTATATAAGGGACTCGATGGATGCTCTTCGTCGGCCAGCAGAACCACACGCACACTCTACTCGCTTCTCGTGTTGCTTACCAACCATCACGATGATGATGACGAGAGCACAGGTGGCAGCAGTGGCCATCCTCGTCGCGGCGTTCGCCGTGTCGGCACGAGCCCAGGATCCCTGGGACGCGCCCGGGAGGTGCGGCCCCAACGCCCCCACGCCGGTCTGCAGCGGCTGCCGATGCTGCAGCCGATGGCACTATTGCGGCAACACCGCTCTCCACTGCGGCTCCGGCTGCCAGAGCCAGTGTGGCTGCGGCAGCGGCAACGGCACTGCCGTCGCGTCCATTGTCACCCCGGCGCTCTTCGAGGAGCTGCTGCCGTACCGCAACGACCTCAGCTGCCCCGCCCGGGGCTTCTACACCTACGACGCCTTCATCGCCGCGGCCGCTGACAACTCGAACGCTGGCTTCGGCACCACGGGCGACATCGACACCCGGAAGCGCGAGATCGCCGCGTTCCTGGCGGAGCCGGCGCACAGGACCTCGGGCGGCTGGGACGGCGCGCCCGGCGGCGCCTACGCCTGGGGCTTGTGCTTCAAGCCGGCCGGCGTCAACGTCACGGACCCCGTCATCTTCTTCGAGACGGCCATCGCGACCTGGATGACGGCACAGCCGCCCACCGCCGTCGTGCCACGACGTCGTCACGGGAGAGTGGAGCCCCTCGGACGCCGACGTGGCCGCGGGAGGCTGCCGGGCTTCGGCGTCATCGCCAACATCATCAACGGCCCCGCCGAGTGCGGCCACGGCTTCAACCAAGGTGGTAACGACCGGATCGGCTTCTACAAGCGCTTCTGCGACATACTTGGCGTCAGCTACGGCGACAACTTGACTGCTACAACCAGAAGCCCTTCGGCTTTGGCACAACCACTGGCGCCGCCACCTTAGCTGAAACTACTACCGGCCCGTCTCACGCTGACGCGTAAATTACATAGTTTCATCAATGCAGGATGGGCACAACTAATAAGAGCTCTTTAATTCCCTACCTATATGTGTGTACACATACACACATATGGCAGAATTGAAAGAGCTCACAATAAGTACTCATGCAATTCATATGTTTGCTTGCATGATTTAGCCCTGGGTTGTTGCGCTAGTTGTGGCGTGAAGATTGGGCCATCCAAGGTCCATATGTTTGCATGTTTTTCATAAATAAATGAATAAATAACAAAAAAAAATGTTGTGACGCTTCGTATGAATTACCGTATGAGAACAAATGCGCAACAATTGAAGAACGAGGAAGACTAATCTTAAACGTATTCTCCGTTGTCCTTCATCATGACTAGATGTAACCACACCAAATACGGAGAAGAGACCGAAGAAAATATTACATGGCAGCGATATCACCTCTGCCTTTATGTTGCCATCCAGAATGAAAAGTCACCATGTCGTCATGTTGATCAAGTTACCGACGTCGTATAGTTATGCCATCATTTTCAACAGAGCCGTCATGCATGGAGAAAATAATCCCCCCTACCCAGCCCTTTGCTCTAGCCAGAGAGGAGATAAATCTCTAATATCAAGAAACTTGGCATTGGAGAGATGTTATGATGAGGACATCACTCCTTCGGATGCAACCGCCGCTCCTCCAACCGTTGCACAAGGACCAACGACACGAGCTTGAATGAGACAACTATATTTAGAGGTGAGCTCGCTCTTAAGCGATTCATTTAATATTTTTGAAATAGGTTGCTACCCAATGATGTTATTTTGCTTGGGAACATTGGACTGCATCATGAGGAACTTAGAGGAATAGGTGGAGGCAAGCAAGACCAGCAAGGACGTGCAACACAAGCCAGAGGCCCAATCCAACATGATTTTGATTCTGTCTCGGCCTCCAGGACCAGTCTGATATAAGACTAGTCATACGGAAGCGCATGGACTCTGATCCATTTTTTATGATCAACATATGATTGGAAAGCTAATTTTATAAGGAAGCCAACCCAACTGGTCTCACCTCAAAATCCCTTTAGAATCCACGGAAATTGTCAAAACAAGTCAGCATCCAGAATCTGTCCAGGTGTTGCGTCACCGTATTTGGTCCAATGAGTCGTGTATCATCTCTGAGCCGATTAGGGGGATGCGTCTAGGGTAGGCGACAACCCTAATACTTTTTAGTTATAAGACAACCCTAAGACCTTTAGTTATAATCATACGCCACCGCCATTGTTAGGTTTTTCGGTTTTTGCTTAGATCAATCTGTCCATTGGCAATCGTTGTTCATCGGTTTGTGAAACCCCAACTTGTGTGCTTAATCATTCATCGGCAGTTTGTTCCACAAAGTTAACCTCGTTCTTTCGAGTTCTTGCTTGTGTTTTCTGTTTCGTAGGCAGGGGATTAGCCTTCGTGGTGAGGTCAACTGGTTGGTGACACGGCTGATAACCTGGAGGAGTTGTGGTGTTAAGATTGTAGGGTTTGGGTCTTTCGATCCGAAGCCGGATCGGTGTGTCGTTCTCCAAGAAAATAATAGTTATTGCGACTTGATAGAAGATCGAGAACCACGTCATCTTCACCTTAACCTTAATGACTCGGTCTATATTAGAAAATTTATTAAATAAATGGTACTCACTCTATTTGGCCTTTATTCGGCAAGATTTCGTAGGATAAAGGAAGGGAGGCTTTAGGCTAGTAGTGGAAGGCGAGGGGCAGCGGGGGGCGGCCAAATGGGGGCGGGAGACAACGACACAATGCTAGGGTGACCTGCCGGGGAGAGGAACAAGGAGTGTGCGCACATCACGTGTGTTCGCTGTGTTCTAAATGATAAAGACGTTTTGATTTTTCTAGATAATTTGAAATGAAGTACTCCTTTTCGTCTCTAAAAAAAATGTCAGCCTGTGGTTCTTGAGAAAGAACTGCCGATAATTTTATAAATAATAAGTATCATCGATTAGTATTATAATTAATATCATCGAAAAGATTTTTGAATCCAGTTTTTTTTAACAAGTTTATTTAGAGATACAAATATTATATATATTTTTTATAAATCAAGTCAAATTTATGACACGAACATTAACAACGACATAATCGTTTTTAGGAATAGAGAAAGTACTTTTATAGTATTATGATTGAGTCGAGCATTCAAGACATGCACGCAATATCGTTCTATCGATTTGTGGTCGACATAGTCTTTGTTTTCTCTTTTTGAATAAAAGCAATAACATGTTTTAGGATAAGTTGTCCTTCGGGTATTTTTGGTCGCTAACCTTTCAAGTGGAGATTGAAAAGAAAGATGGATAGGTGGTGCCTAAGAACATGTGAGCTACATCAGCTACAACACCTTACAATACAAACTTCAAGTGTGGAGGAGGAATGAAAGAAATCAAGATACAAGCTGTTCGGGCATGGAAAGCTCGAATCAAATAGGAAGGACCATACCTCATCAATAACGCCTCGACTCATGGAGCCATGATGCTTCAAAGATGACGACGACAACATCGTTAAGGCCATGCCAAAGCCGGTGTGGGGGGTGGTCGGCCGACCACCCAAGTGAAGGATTCCAACGTTTGGACCATGCCACGTTGATCATCTTTGCATCATGAACACACCGCAAAAATTTGAGCCCGAATACTCCCAAAAAAGGCACGCCGTCGACCACCCAAGTGAAGGATCTCAATGTTTGGACCCCCGCCACGTTGATCACCTTCATATCAAGAACAAGCTATAGAAATTTGAACCCGAACGGCCACAAAAAGGCAGGTCGGCCGACCAATCAATTTTCAAGAATTGGAAAATGGTCAGTGCATGATTGATCTATCAAATGAGAAGAAGAGAGCACCACGAAGGCCAAATGGTCGGGTGCCCCCAAAAGTGCGGTCGGGCCGACCCCACCATGGACCCCCTCGGGCCAAATTGTCAACATCCAGGACACGTCCACGCTGGTTTGTAATTCTCCTCTCCTCTATTTTCTATTTATTTTAGATTATATTTATTGCTTTTGTACCTTTTGTTGATTTATAAATAAAACTAGAAGAAGCACTCAAGAATAACATTTTGAAAAAAGTAACATTTACATGACATCTAAGAGGTAGAAACATCATGTCATGAACCAGAATTAGGCCACCCCGAGAGTGGCTAGATGAGCTCGACACGGACGTGGCCCGCCCGAGAGGGGGGGGGCGCAGCGTGCGCGCGCCGCCGCCTTCCCTCTCTGTCATGCGATTCGAGTTTGCTTCATATTCTAGTTAGGATTATCTTACATAATTTTTTGGTGTGCAAGGGGATATCTCATCCATAAGGGAGACCCTTATTAGGAAAGAATAAGTTAGGAAATGCTTGTAAAAGGTATTCCGATCGTATAAGAAAACCTTATAGAGATTGTTTAGATTACGAGTCCCACTAGTCGGGCTATATAAGCAAGAGGCATGTAATCTCTAGGGGATAAGTAAGCAAAATAAAAAAAAAAATATCTTTTAAGCTTCAATCTCTCCAACCGCCCGCCGCCGCCCCCCGCGCCGCCCGCAGGTGGCGCGCCGGCTGGCCGGCGCGCCCTCCGCGCGGCTCCGCCTCTCCTCCTCGTTGCTCGTGCTACTGCTCGTCGTCACCGGCGAGAAGCTGCAGCCCCGTGCGCCATCGCGCGAAGCTTCGAAGGACGACGAACACGTGTCAATTCCGGCCCAATCTAGCCGGAATCTGACACATCATAAGGTTTATTTCTTATGCAAACTTATGTTTGTGGGAAAAATACATTATTAGGAAAAGTTCATATTGACTAAGTCGTTGTGAATTGTGATATAGTTCTAGCTTTGGCATCAACCAAAGCACTTGGAGATTTGTTTTGACAAAATGACATAAAACCATGGTGTCACATAATCCTCAATGATGAAAATACCTACCAAAGCCATATGCATCGTTCATACATGATCAGAGCCCCATATACGCTACTTGTAGTTGTATTGAATTTTGGCAAACCTAGTGACCCTTGTTGAGAATTATATCATGCTCCCAAGATCAAGATCACGTACACTCCACATCTATATGCTACTTCTACACTAGAAGTACGCACAACATGCTTTTTCCCAGTTCCACCAATTAAATACTCCATGTTTCAAGTTGTGATCTCTCTCTAGATATATAGATGGTGAAAAGAGTCATGAGCTATGCAAAAAGTATTCAAAAAAGAAGAAGAAGAAGAAGAGAGTTGGACACATAAAGGTCCAAGTAAGAAAAAAAATGTTGGACACATGAAGGTCCAAGTATATGATAGCCATGTCTCAAAACCATAAGATAGAGAGATCATATCCAATAAAGGAGCAAAAGTTATCCATATTTTCCACACACATGCACATTCTTGATCTAAGGGCATGATACTTTTCTCGTAGGATCCTTGTTTTGACTTTACAATATATACAATGCCAGTATGCAATCATGTTTATCCCTACCTAAGCTCCACATAGACCATTGTAGAAGTAGGACGAAACAAAAAGGCACTTTCATGCTATGCCTTGGTAAGGATCTATACACCATTGAGTGAATTGAGAGTACCCATTTGAGGAGTATAAGTGATCTATGTGATTTTTCTTTCTAAACTTATATCAAAAACTCCAAGTACTAAGATGAGAATGTGGAAGATGACTTGCTTTGAACTGTTCCAATTCCCAACTTCTCAAGGATATATGATAGACACAACCACATATCCCACTCGCATAGGAAATGCTTTGAAATAATCTTTATGGTAGTTCAATGTCTCAGAAGTGTTATGTCTATGCTTACTTCAACCTCTCTCCTTTGCTCGAGGACAAGCAAAGATGTAAGTGCGGGGGGATCTTGTTGACGGTAGAAATATCCTATTTTCACATAGTCAAACCGTCAAAAAGTACTCCTTTTGGGAAGCTAACATACATATAAATAATGATTTCTTATGCAAATAACCTAGTTCCACATGTAGATGTCATTATTTGTATGCGGATGTGAAACTTCGAGGAAATCTTTTGAAATGACACATTTGGTCACCTTCCAATCGACCCTCCAAGTATGGTCGGTGGACAAATTGATATCACCATCATGATCTCCATATCCTATGACGCTTCCACACAAAATTTGAAGTCATTTGTCCACAAGACCCACTTCGCCAACCATTTCATCCCCCGACATGTGGGTGGGACACCTTCTAGAAGGTTTGAGAAGGCCAGGCCCAATGGACCCACCGCCGATCTACACAAGTACCTAAAACGTTTTCCGCGGCGGTCGTTTTTGGTTTTGCGTGGCGGCACAAACTGCCCGTCACCAACCAAAGGTCACGGTTAATCGCGTGATTAACCGTGACGGGCTCGTGCCTCGCCACACTTAATTTATTTTGCGTGGTGGGCGATTATGATGCCGCCATGGCCAAAAAATAATAAAAAAAAAAAAACCCTAGACAGGCCCGGGCCAGAAACCCATCTAGGGCGCACCCCGACGCCACCGCCGGAACACCACGCCGACCCACCGCCGGACTTGACCGCCGCGGATCCACGCCGAAGCGCCGCCCGGACTGGACCGCCGCCGGATCCCGCTTCGCTGGACCCGTTGCGGATCCCGCCGTCGTCGATCCACCTTGCCTCGACCGCCCGGATGGAGGGGAGCGCGTCGCCGCCGCGGATCGAGCCGTCCGGCCGCGTGGCCGCCGGGAGTAGGAGGAGGGGTGCGTCGCGCTGCGGATCTAGGCCGTCCAGCTCGCGTGGGCGCCTGAGGTGGAGGCGGCGCCGCCGCCCCGATCCCGGCCGCCCATCGTGCATGGCCGCCGGAGTGAAGGCGCCGCCGCGGATCCGGCGCTTCCTCGCGTTGGGCCGCCATTGAAGGAGGAGGGGGCGGCCGGCCACCGGAGTTGAGGAGGGGGGCGCCCGGCCGCCGGAGCTAGAGGGGAGCGCCGGGAGGGGGCCGGAGGTGGGGATCCGGCGCCTTCGAGGAGAGAGAGAGAGGTGGGGGATGGCGGACGGAGGGAGGTGGGGATCGCGGCCGGGACGAGAGGGAGGTGGGGCGGACCGGGAGTTGGTGCGGCGCTTTTGGTGGACGGACGAGAGACGAGTGACGACGGCTCCCAAACCCTAACTCGTGTATATATATGCGAACATGTTATCGGGCCTCGTTACGGGCTGTTGGGCCTCTCATTTTACGTGGCGGGCCTTTTAAGATGCCCGCCACGGAAAGATTTTTGCGTGGCGGGCACCTTAACACGCCCGCCACGCAAAAGATTTTATTTTGCATGGCGTGCGTGTTAAGGTGCCCACCACGTAAAAATCTTTCCCGTAACGGGCAAAAAAACACCCGCCACGTAAAAAAAAAGCTAGACGTGGCGGGGTATTTTCCGTGACGGGCAAAAAAAGTGCCCGCCATGGAAAAGATTTTGCAAGTGCTTGCAAAATCATTTCGTTACTAGTGCTAGGCCCTTTGGCCCACGGATATCCGCCATGTCACCAATCCGTGGGAGATGACTGGAAGCATCTGATTGGTCCGTCAAGACGTCTCCTGGATCCTGTGGGTACAAAATAAATGTCACGGAAGTTCTGGACTCAAGACGCAGAAACTGATAGTGGGACCATCATACCCAGCACCAGAGGATGGCCCACATGTAATGGTATGGTGCTTGACAAGGATGCCAAATTTCATTTCATGGTTCCGATAGAAGGCCCAAACCGATGCAGCTATGTGTGATGAACTGAGACATGTTGCCAAAGGTTGTGATTCTAGGGTTGAATCATATAACGGTTATGACATGAACAGATATCGCTTTCACACAGCAAGCTACGAAAACAGATTAGCCCAATCAGAAAACCACAAATAGTTCTATGTGTACCCCTGGTAATAATTGCAAAGATTATTATGGCAGAGTCAAAGAAATATACAAGCTTACATTTCGTGGTTCAAACAGGTTACCAAATTTCATTGCAAAGATTTACCAACAGGGGATGAGATGGGGCTCGCATTCGAAGCTCTTAAGCCGACTCCTCGCTAAGAAGGAGATGCGGATCCTCATGATCGGTCTCGACGCCGCCCGGTAAAAACCACCATCCTCTACAAGCTCAAGCTCGGCGAGATCGTCACCACCATCCCAACCACCGGTGAGTGGCACCTCCTCTGCCTTTCTTTACAACGTTGTTAGTGGTTGGATCTGATCATGTGCGATTCCGACGTTGCTGGATCATGCTCGAATCGTGCGTTCCTGTATCGAATGTTCGATTGCTACTTTGCTAGATCATGTTTAATTTTGTTGTGAAGAATGCTCTGTTCGATGGATCTATAGGATGCATACCTGTTTGATTGGGGGGTTAAACGATACATGATTTTTTATGTTCTGATACTTGAATAGGATTATAGCAGCAATTCTGTGACCTGTTTCATATAGCAAAATGCATTTGACATCATTTTTAGACAACGCAACAAACTTTCAATCATTAAATTTTGGTTACAGAGATGCTTATTGCAGTCTTCATTTCTAATTCCTTATGATTATGCTACAACTATGTTTTGTTTTTATGCTTCAGTGTCTGTGTCCTTAATCTTACAAGAGATGTTTTCTATGCAGGTTTCGATGTTGAAACTGTCGAGCACAAGAACATTAGCTTCACTGTCTGGGATGTGGGGGCTCAGGACAAGGTATGATCCCCAACATCATTTGTATTATCCATTGATACTACATCATAATGTAATCTAATTTCCTATTCTCATAGAATCCAAAGCCATCATTCTTTTTAATTTTTTTTTGATTTCCCAGACTGATCTGATTGTCAACAACTTGACATTACCATATCACATCAATTTTTAGGCATGGGAATAGTGTGCTTGATCTTAACGCAGTGATAGTTTACATGTATTGTCAGATTTTGACTGACTCATACTTATTTCATGATGAAAACAGATCAGACCTCTCTGGAGGCATTACTTCCAAAACACCTAGGGTCCTATCTTTGCCGTGGACAGCAATGACCGTGACTGCGTTGTTGAATGAGGTAAAACATTCTACTAGGTCACTTATCATGTTGTTGCTTTCTATCAATAAGCTTTTGTGTGGAGACATTCTGCTGCTATGTTAACATTTTCACTGTAAACAAATTGCTTGCTGAAATGAGTTAGGATGTGTTGTTATATGTTTTAGTGTGAACAAATCAATTTTTATGATTGTCAAATCTAGCAATAACGAAGGTTTTTTTTAATATACTTTTATGTAGGTGAAGCCTTAACCAACATGCTCTTTTCCATCTGAGATTTGGTTAAACTTGAGATGATTTGACCCTCAAGATTCTTGGACGGAGGGAGTAAATTCGCATGCGATGGAACACAATTGCTTATTTAACCACTTTTTGCTGCCAGTTTGTTCATCAGGTTTTGTTAACCTGACATCATATATATTTGGTACTTTTAAGATGCCCATATGGCCATGTTGTTCCTGTAGGATAAACAGGTCCCAACATTTACTCCAATTTTTTTTTTCAGTTTTTAGCTGGCCATTAAGAATGGGAATGTGCACTATCCATAATTCACACTATGTTATATATGTTCTGTTTGCTTGTATATATCTATAACATGTTCACATTTCATCCATTTTGCAGCAACTCACGGGCAAAACGGAAGATTGATCTTAACTAGGAGGCTCCAGTTGATCCTCAAGGAAAACATCAAAAGACACGTTGAGAGGTACTTCACAAATTATTTGTCATGACCCAAGAAATAGGGCCTAGAAAGACAGGCCCGCTAGACCCGAGGGGGCACCAGCGCCCGGCGCCACACAGCAGGCGCGCGCCGCCGCCTCCTCCTCCACCCTTCCGCGGATTTTTCGGCAATTAATTCAGCAATAAAGGAGGAAATTATCTAAAATTATCTTAGGCTTTTTGGTGTGCAAGGGGATATTCCATCTATAAGGAAGACCCTTATTAGGAAAATAAATAGGATATGCTTGTAAAAAGGTATTCCAATCTATAAGGAAACCTTTTAGAGAGATTGCTTGTGATACAAGTCCCACTAGCCGGGCTACAAAACTAAGGGATCTGTAATCTTTCGGGGCAAGAAGCAAATAAAGAAAATTTATCCCAATCTCCTCTCTCTCTCTCCCCGCGTCGCCCCCCCTCCTCCCCTCCGCCGCCCACCGCCGTCGCACGCCACCGCCGCCGCCGCCCCCGGTCCAAGCCGCCCGCGCCTTTGCCGCCGGCGCGACCGCGTCCGCCCGCCCGTCACCATCGCCTCCACCTCCTTCTCGCCCGCCCCTACGACCGCCATCCACGTGTCGGTTCCGGCCCAATCTAGCCGGGTTCTAACATTATTACAAACAATAAACCTCCAAATGCTCAATCAAATATAATATCTACTATTTATATTATACTCACTATTAATGCAGGTAAGCATTGCAAATTATTCTCACCATCAGCCATGAAGCAAAAAGTAAAAGGAATTACATCAGCGACTGACATGAACCAGAATTGGGCCGCCCCAAGAGTGGCTAGATGGGCCTAGCAACGCACACCGCCGGCCCAAGAAGGGCGGAGAGGCAGCGTCTTTGTATGTGGGCCGGCCCTGCCGCCGCCACCTCCTCTCTCCCACACGAGTCCAAGTTCGCTTCAGATTCAAGTTAGGATTATCTTAGGTAGTTTTTGGTGTGCAAGGGGATATCTCATCTATAAGGGAGACCCTTATTAGGAAAGAATAAATTAGAATATGTCTGTAAAAGGTATTCCGATTGTATAAGGAAACCTTATAGAGATTGCTTAGATTACAAGTCCCATTAGTCGGGCTATATAAGCAAGAGGCATGTAATCTCTAGGGGATAAGCAAGCAAATAAAAAATATCTTCAGCTCTCCGACCCTCCGTGCGCCGCCGCCGCTTTACGCCCCACCAGCGCGCCGCCCCCAAGCCGCCGCCCGCCGCGCCGCAGGCGCCGCCCGACCACGGCCGCCCTCCCCTTCGTCCGCGACGGCTTCTCCCATCTTCCTCGACCCTCGTGCTGCTGCTCGTCACCGCCCCGGCGAAGCTGCAGCCCCATACTCGTCTCCGAAGCTTCGTCGAACAAGGAACACGTGTCAATTCCGGCCGTTAACATCTCTACAACACTCGATGCACCGTGTGGTCCAAATAAATTTTGTTTATACTCGACGCTTCAGTTAAAATAGCTTGTCACACTACTACATTCAGCTTCTATAGGGGCGACTGATAAAACCAAAGATAGGGGCGGTTTTAAGTAAATCCCCTAACTACCCGGGGAACCACAGTAGGGGTGTATGAGCCGCCCCTATAGAAGTCTCTACCACCCCTATAGAAGTCTCTAGAAAACGCATTTTGTAAATAAAATCAAAATAAAATCGCAAAACATTTTTTTTATTCGGGGGTAGAACCCCATCCATTTTTGCATAAGATCGTCGCTATGCGGGCCGGCGTGATTCGAACCCGCTACCTCGTGCTCACGTTGATCCCTCCCCACCACTACGCTACACACTTGTATGTGTCCATATCCCATTCAGCGTCCCCACATATTATACAAACCCGAGTGTAAATTGACTATTTGAGCCTCTAAACGGATTCAAAGTAAAAATCGGTCAACTACAAAGTTTCATAACTTTTTGAGATCTACATTCATATGTAGCAAGTTTTTCGGTCCGAGGTCGTTTACAAAATTTGAATTTCAAATTTGAGACAATTGAACACGACTTTTGCATGGCTAGATGATTTCTATGTAAAAATTGGTCAACTACAAAGTTTCATAACTTTTCGAGATCTACATTTTGTATGTAGGAAGTTTTTCCGTCTGAGGTCGTTTATGAAATTTGATTTTCAAATTTGAGACATTTGAACACGACTTTTGCATGATTAGATGATTTCGAGTAAAAGTGGTCAACTATAAAGTTTCATAACTTTTCGAGATCTACATTTCATATGTATGAAGTTTTTCCATCCGAGGTCGTTTCTGGAATTTGTAATTTTTAGTGCCTCGTTACAAAATTCGGGAACCCACCGTAGGGGCGCCTCAATATAGAGCCGTCCCTACTGTGGACGACATTTAGGGGCAGCTGGTGATTGAACCGCCCCTAATGTGGGCAGTATAGGGGCGGTTCGTTTGGTGTCCACAGTAGGGGCGGCTCAAAACAAAAACCGCTCCTAATCAAAAAAGGAGGCGTTCTCTTAGTAAGCTTTTGTACTAGTGTCACTGTGGGTCTAAATAAATAGTCATGTATACTCAATGTACTGGTATTTGTACTCTCTATATTCGACTCATGTCCCTATCAAGAAGAGATGATAAGATGAAACTCTTTTTTATAATCATTGTATTTTTTCTTAATTCCCGCAGCAATGCGTGGGGAATTCCCCTAGCATATTCCCACACAAGAAGACGGGCAGACTTCACTTGCCAGTCAGTTCCTTTACCACATTAGAGCATAGGAGTGTGTAACTTGATTGGGCTCTAGCGTGCCCAGTATATACACAAGTTTTTTTTGACCCCCCACTACGTGCAAGCTGATCCATACCAAAGGCCCAGTCTGATTTCTATCGCAAAAAAACAAAGGCCCAGCCCGATTGACGACATTTTTGGGGATTGACGGGATGTTGCTTTTACAGAGGGTAAATCGCCAAACCCTACAGCCGCAATTGTCTCTCTCTCTCCATAAAGTCTGAAGCGATGATTGCATCATCGAGGAGAAGTGATTGAAGCATCTCTCCTCCGTCGTGGATTGGGGATCCTGCATTCACTCTGTCTCGTTCGAAGGTTTCCGCATTCTTTGTACTAGTCATCATCTTTGTCCATCTGCATTTCGTTCGTGCCTGTTTCTTCCAAAAGATCCAGTCCACCACTCATGGTAGTTTCTGTCCTTCGCAGGTGCTCTGATCCGTCGCCATGGCGCCTCTAACGAGACGCCAGAAGAAAGCCCTTTGCCGCGGGACATCCTCCTCCAGTGATCGACCCCGCACGTCCTCCTCCAGTGATCGATCATGCCGACCGCATCAGCAAGCTCCCGAAGGAGATCCAGGAGCACATCCTGTCGTTTCTGCCGGCGCAGGAGGCCGTGCGAACTTGCGTCCTCGCGCGGACCTGGCGCCACGTCTGGAAATCCACCAGACGCCTTCTCATCACTGGCATGTCCGTGCAGTCCGTGAAGGATCTCTGGCAATTCGTGCACCACCTACTTCAGGTCCGACTCGATGGGCTCAATGTCGCATCCCTCGACGCTAGCGATATCAGGTTTGAGGGGCACTGGGAGTATTGGGATGATAACCTTGACAGCGAGGACATGTCCATCATAAACACATGGATCTGCCGTGTCTTGGAATGTCAAATCCAGATTCTCCGGATTGACACATCTCGGTACAATGAAGCCTATCTGCTCTTGAACAACAGGCTCCTCGTCTCGCGGCACTTGACCAGGCTAGAGCTTACAAGGGCAGAGTTCTCATCTCGTTGCCTCAACCTGGATGGCTGTCCTGTCTTGGAGCATCTGGAGATTATAGATTGCATGTTGGATGGTCTGAGGAAGATTATGTCCCTGTCACTTAAACACCTCATCATCAGATCCTGTTATGGTTATCCTACAGAAGATGAGAAACGCATTCAGATTTGTGTTCCACGTGTGGTCTCATTTTGGCTGCATCTCCACAATGTCAGGACACCTGTGCTGCAGAGAATGCCAGAGTTGGTGTGGGCAAAGGTTTCGATTAACGCATATTACGATATGTGCCACTGTGAAGATCCAATGGCTTGTTATCACGTTACACAGGCTGGTAACACTTCAGATATTGATTTTGATAGCGATGAAGATGAAGGAGGTTCAGGTGATTATACTGGACAAAATACCACAAAGTGTGTGGTCCTTGAAGGTTTAGCACAAGCTAGAGATCTAGTGCTGATAGCTGATCGCCCAACGGTACGGTACACAAGCATATATGTCTTTCATCCTTGTTGACTATTCACAGTTAAACTATACATATTTCCAGTTAGAAATTATATATTTACACACTCTTGTATTCCCTCCATCTGAACTTTCATTTGCTATTTTCTTTTTGTGTGCAATCTGTCCAGTATATTTTCAGAAGGGATATTCGGTGGTGCCCCACTTTTTCCAATTTGAAGACCCTAGAACTCATTGAGAGATACTCACGTGAGCCTGCAGATTGCAGTGTCCTAGAGTGTATGCTTGAACATGCACCACTTTTAGAGAAGCTCACACTTATTTTAAAAAAGGTAAACCTTTTTCTAAATGGGGATCCATGGTTGCACTTCTGACCGAGTTGTAGTGAATTATTACACTGATTGAACTTGGTGACTTCATTTCAGGAACCGCAGGATGGAAAATACAAAGTGGAAATTAAAGGATACCCTGATGCAAAAGTGACATCAACCAAAACATCGCAACACCTTCAGATAGTCCAGATCATTTGTGAACATGTCAATGGAATATCTGTTAACATCCTGAATCTGCTGGATACGCTCAACATATGTAAGATGACAATCTACTCTGCTTTTACTCTACATTGTATGTTTTATATTAGGTATATGGTAGCAACACAATATTTTGTCATGGTAAACATGATAGAATACTATAAAAGTATAAATAAAAAACACTGAGAAAGCAATAACATGCTTTATCCCAAACATGAGCTTAGAAAAGCCCTGCATGTTTTACTGTTTCCAAACATATATTCTGCAAATAATGTAATGAAACAAGGAGTCAAACATATATTAAAACAAATTTAGCTTTAAACCAATGGCTCGAGTTAAATGAAGGTAGCCCTGTTTTGCAGAATAGAAATAGTGACCTAATTCGTAATATTTTAGTTGTTACCTGTCATGTATGGTCCCCGTATGCCGGGCACAGGCGCGCCGTGACATACGCCGTGCGGCTGAGCTCGCTGGTGGAGCCGGCGTCGAGTGGCTAGGAGGAAACTTAGTTCAATTAGTTGTTTTGGTGATTCCTAGAATCAAGGAGAGCCTTCTCCATTGGCTTGGGCATTTGCCATATATTCTTGTAATTAGAACACTTGAGGATTAAGCAAGATCATTATTCCCTACTTTCTTCTCTCTAACCCTAAGCCTACGGTAGAGGGGCATAACCTCACCGGAAAGATGACGGACCGCTGACTCACGAGCTCCGTAGCAGGGGATCCTCCTACCCTAGACGACAAGGCCCTTAACAATCTAGTATCACGGTCACGCCGATCCTCATCTTCCCACTCCGCCGAACCATCCGACGCCATCTGCGCCATTCCTAGCCGCCGTGCATACTCAACCCTCCACCATCCCCACCATCAGCCACCTCCGCAACCTCATCCATGTTGGATCCCTCCAATGCCGACCTCGCCAAGATGATCGAGAGCCTCACCTGCACGATCTCCTCCCTGCAGTCCAATGTCACGATGTTGAAGAAGGATAAGGAGAAGTCCTCCTCCTCGTCTACCAAGTAGCGGCTCTAACGGGCAGCATCGCAATGACCGACCGCCGAAGTTCCAAAAAGCTGGACTTCCCCCGCGATGATAGCATGACCAATCCCTTGATCTTCATCAACAAATGTGTGTCTTACTTCCATCAACAACGCATCATGGAGGAGAAGGTATGGATGGCTTCATACAACCTAGAGGGCGTGGCCTAATTGTGGTACATCCAACTCTAGGAGGATGAGAGTACTCCCCGGTGGAGCCGCTTCCGGGACCTCTGCCACCTACGCTTTGGGCCACCCCTACGTTCCGCGCCGTCGAGCTCGCCGAATGCCGACACACGAGAAACGTCGAGGAATACCAGAATCGCTTTCAGGTGCTACTACCTCGCGCCAGTCTGCTTGAGGAAGTCCAGCTCTTCATGGGCGGCCCTCTTCCGCCGCTAAGCCACGCGGTGCGCATCCACAATCCTGCGCCTCAATGGGCATGAGCATGGCGCGACAAGTGGAATTGATGGAGCTCGATAAGGCCGTTGCAGGTCCACGACGGCTAGCGCCGCGAGGTCTTCTGCAGGCCCCGGCGCTGCATCTTCCGCTCCCAGCGGACCCATGGCCCTTGGCGCTCCCTGTGTCGTCGACTAGTGCAGCCCAGCCCAGAGGAGCACGACGCCGAATGGCGTCACCTCGGGTTATGCTTTAATTGTAACAAAAATTATTCTCGTGGCTACAAAAGGTTCTGCCATCTTGTTCACCGACGGGGTGGAGATCTCAGACGCTGACGGTGCCGAGCGCATTGAGGAGCACGACGCCGAGGCGCCCTACTTCGATCTGCAGGCCCTAGCCGGGGTACCCATGGCCGACACCATGCAGGTTGCCATCGCGCTCGGGTCCATAGCCCTCGTCGTCCTCCACGACTCCGGCAGCACGCACAACTTCATCTCGGAGGCGACTGCTCGGCGTTCTGGCGTACTGTTGCAACAACAGCCTGGCCTCATGGCCATGGTCGCCAATGGCGATCGGGTCACATGCATGGGCATCATCCTCAACGCGCCCCTCATCATCGATGGCGCCTCATTTTCGGTTGACCTCTTTGTCATGCCGTTGGCCGGGTACGACGTCATCCTTGGCACTCGGTGGCTCTACGTATTGGGGCCTATCGTGTGGGACCTCGGTACCTGGTGCATGACATTCTAGCACCAGGGGCGCGCCATTTGCTAGTCGGTCATGCCTTTACTAGCGCCCCCGACCCTGAGCGCCATTACCGCGGGCGAGCTGCTCGAGGCACTCCTGGACTCCTTTGGGGCACTCTTCGCTGAGCCCACCCGCGTGCTCCCCAAGAGTGCGCACGACCACCACATCACCTTCAACATGGGCGCGCAGCCGGTGCCTGGCGTCCCACAAGGACGAGCTAGAGCGCAAGCGTGCCGCCATGATCGAGCAATGGATTGTCTGCCACAGTGACTCGCCATTCTTGTCGCCAGTCCACCTCGTCAAGAAGCCCGATGGCTCAAGGCGCTTCTATGTTGACTATCGAACCCTGAACACGCTCACGATGAAGGACGCCTTCCCCATACCTAGTCGATGAACTTCATGATGAACTCCACGGTGTCAGGTTCTCCTCCAAGCTGGACCTGCGGTCTGGGTATCACCAAGTGCGCATGCGGACGACGTTTCGCACCCATGACGGCTTGTATGAGTTCCTGATGATGGCGTTTGGGCTCTGCAATGCCCCGGCGACATTCCAGGACACATTTTGATATATAGCAAGACCTGGGCGGATCACCTTCGTCACCTCTGTGCTGTCCTCGACAAACTATGCTACCACTACCCATTCGTCAAGCACACCAAGTGTGCCTTCGGTGCTTCGCCCGTCGCTTACCTCAGCCATATGTGGTGTAGTGTTAGGAACTGTTAAGGAGATTTTTGCTCCTCACCTCAGGCTACAGCCCAGGGTGTAGATCCGCACCTGCAATGTGTAATATTTTGGCGTTATTTTGGGCTGATGCTGAGATAGAGTACGCAAATAGATTGGGGCCATTGAAAAATCATAGATTGGCTACCTAGGTGTACTAACCTTGTACTTATGAGCTAGGAACCCACATGTGGTTTATATCCTGAAGTACCACATCAGCTAAACGTGGCGGCTTTGAGAGAGCCAAATTGGGGTACTAAAATAGTTTAGAGACCTAGGTATACAATTTTATAGTTTAAGTGACCAAGATAAGAATGATATAGTAGTTTACTAGAACATGAGGGCCCCGAGAATGATATAGTAGTTTACTAGAACATGAGACGCCCTTTGGGCGCCCTACAATGATTAAAGAAAAAAATAACTAGAAAGTACAATTATTGCTAATTTTCTATGCTTGAGAGACATGCTTCATAATTAGATGTGGTAGACCAAGACAGTAAAGAAATTATATTTATATATACAGAGTTTGCCTGTACAATCACAATGTCTTCTACCGGCATGCACGAACAACAGAGAAGAGAAAAGGAAGGTGGAGCTGCTTGTTACTATTTATCATTATGGTGTTGTGTCTAGCACTGCCCAGGCTCTTCAAAATTGCTGGCTCCGCCACAGGTCGCAACCAGAACATATCTTGTACAGTGCTTACCTGAAAAAACTAAATTGTTAAAGGAGAAAACCAACAATTATACAGTGCCAACTTATTACATTTTTGCCTTGGCTACCAGTTTGTCTTTAAAGAACATCCGCCCCTTGCAATTTGCATTGTTCCTTATATCAGGCTGTAGGCCTTACCTACACAATATACTCACAGTATAAATAGGCAGTGATTGGTCCACAAAAATACTCCCAAACAAAATCGAGAATAAGATTGTAGCAATACATTGAAGTGGCAAAATCATACAAGTCCAAGGAGAACCATAACCATGCCCTACTAAAATTTGAGCCCACACACCAGATCACATTTTAAATGTTGCCAGCTTGGGGTGAACCTGCAATCTCTGACATTTGCCCAGCTTGAAACAAGTCCGCCCAATCTGTTATCAACTTGAAGACAACTGTTTTAGCCTTTGAGCAGCTTTGTTGTTTATGTTTTCACACCCATCTACTCTGCTTTCAACCTGAACTCGGCTCTTTAGCCTTTGAGTAGCTTGTTGTATTTATTTTCAGTTTCCGTAGCAAAGGGAAGCCATTCAGTTTAGTTATTCTCAACCTGAAGTAGTGAAGTTACTTCTCAAAGCATTAACACTGGCTTACTTACAGTGAGTTGCTACTTGCTACCGGCTAAGGAGCATGCATGGTATGATATGTGTACGCCACATGTACAAGTCATAGCCTACTTATCGATTACATGGTCCTCTTGCCAACACACAAGCCCAAAGGTGCACATAAAACAAAAATAACTATTCTGCTAAAAAAATACATTCTAGGGATAGGACAAATAGATATTTCAGAAAACGATATTCATCAAACAAGCAGGTGTTTCTACCTATAAAATAAATTTCATGTCAGTTCAGTACACCTCACTTGCTGTTGTTTGTCAAAAAAGCTTTGTTCACACCAATGCTGTCACTGTTCCTGTGTCGCTATAATTTTCATCCATACAATGGCTAACACGAGTACTAATTCTAAGATCATATATAGCAGCCCAAACCCAAGAAGACTGGAAGATCAACGAAGAGCAGTGGGATACAGAATAAATTTTTCATCTTCCATGCTCTACATGCCAGTGAAACAAATGTTTTGCACTAATTGTCATGTTCAAGATAAAGTGAAATTGCAGTCCACCAATACACGCTCGAACTGGACTCTTCCAAACTACAACTAAAATAATCATGCAACAAACAAATCACAGGCAACATCTGCTGGCAAAAATACAGAAGGGACATGATAACTAAGACATAAGCATACACACAACGAAGAACGTGAAAATCCTGGGACATAATAACTCAAGACATATGTATGGGAAAACATCACCGAAAAGACCTTTTTCTCGTGGCGCACACAACGAAGAACGTGAAAAACCTGGAGGTCTCAGGTCACGTCCCCATCTCCGGCACAGCCCAGCTGCAACATAAGAAGCTGCAAGGATGACACAGCAAGAAAACAACAATCAGGCCAAAATCGTCCATTGCAAATACACATAGTCAAGAATGGTGTGGTGCGGGTGTTCAGATCTGAGGAACGGAGAGAACTGAGAAAGGATGAGATGGAGGATTTTGGATGGGCTAGGGTTTCACAACAGGGAGGGAAAGGGAGAACATTAGTTGGACAGAGGAGATAAGAGGAGGAGACGCTGATCCGGTACTCAGAATCAGAGCTAGGAGAAACCGATGGAGGGGGAAGCCGCAGAGGCCTCGTTGTAGTAGACATTGACGCTCGAGCTGGAGGTCAGGTCGCCGCCCCGTAGCGGCGGTGGCGTCGATGTCGTCCTCTCCCGCAAGCACCCAGCTCCGGTGGCGGCGGGTAGGAGCGCGTGGGCCTCTGCCGGCCGCTGGTGCGAGCTTTGCCGCGCGCACCTATGAGGGCCGCGGGCGCGAGCTTCACAAAGCGTCCCTCCCGGCCACAGGAGCGAGCTCCCGCGCGCGTCTGCTGGGCGTTCTTCGGCGGAGGCGAGAGACGAGGGATGAGGCGAGAGAGATGCTATGGTGCTACGAAACCGGGTGACTTTTAATAACCCTGATGCAGCGCTAGTGTATTCTACGTAAAAAATGAGGGCAAAATTTTCATATTGTATTAAAAAAATGATGTCAAATTTCAAGAATGTAAACCATGCTCTAAGGCAGCGTTTATATTTGTTGAGACTTACTGAGTTATACTCCATCCCAACAAAACATTTGAGTAATTAGCATATATATATGGTTCATTTTCAGAAGTAAATTCTTATGCACTGAATTCTATTCTTGTATTGATTCTATCCATGTTTAACTATCACAGTCGGTTCCCCACTAGGTTATCATACTTCTCATGTTTGTGCAGGTTTCAAGACCAGAGTAACGAAATATATGCCATAAAAAAGCAAAGCCACCTTCTTCATGGGAACCACTATATACTATCGAGTGATCATCTTCTTTATCTGTTCAGTCCGACTCCTATGACCAAGCTATTTTGTCGGTGTGGTTTTGACATTTAGATTTCCTACTCCCTCCGTTCCAAATTGTAGTTCACTTTTGTTTTCTTGATCCATTTCTTTTATTATGTACACTACTACAAAATTGAACTTGCGCGCGTTTAATTTTTATTTTCTGTGGCGGGCAATTATAAAACCGCCATGCAAAAAATAGTTGGCGTGGCAGCCCCTGCCCAGAATCGTGCCCGCCATGGTTAATCTATTAACCATGGCGGGCATTGTTTTGTCTCCCGCCACGGTTAATGTATATTAACCGTGGCGGTTTTATTACAATGCCCGCCACGGAAAAAGTCTGGTCTATAAATACAGCCCCAACCTTCTTTCTTCCCCACGGGATTTTAAGCCATTTTCTAGGGTTTTGAGCTTCAAAACTCTAGAAATCACGATTTCGGGGGGAAGGTTTTGCCCTTGGTTTTGATTGAAGTTTGGCACCGTTAGGGGTATTTCTCCTCTTTCTCCCCCCTCTCCCTCTCAAGTTAGCTCCTCTCTCCCTCTCTCCTCTCCTTCTCTCTCTCCCTCCCCCTCTCTCTCTCTCCCCCCCTCTCTCCCTTTCTCCTCCCTCTCTCTCCCTCTCAAACTAGCTCCTCTCTCCTCTCCCTCTCCTTCTCTCTCTCCCTCCACCTCTCTCTCCCTCTCCCCTCTCTCCCTCTTTCTCCTCCCTCTCTCTCCCTCTCAAGCTAGCTCCTCTCCCTCTCTCCTCTCCTTCTCTCTCTCCCCCCCCTCTCTCTCCCTCTCTCCTCTCCTTCTCTCTCTCTCCTCTCCCCTCTCTCTCTCTCCCCCCCTCTCTTCCTCTTTCTCCTCCCCTCTCTCTCCCTCTCAAGCTAGCTCCTCTCCCCCTCTCTCCCCCCCCCTCTCTCCCTCTTTCTCCTCCCCTCTCTCTCCATCTTTCTCCTCCCTCTCATTTGAAGTGTGCGTGGTCTTTTTCATCGATACTTGATCTCTAATCATCGATCGCACTCTTTGTTTTTGTTTAATTAATTTGAGTAGGCCGTCGACCATGGCGCCGAATAGGGGATTGGATGTGCAGGCTGAGGATGGGTTTGGAATTCGTTGATCATGTGTGAAAGAAGTTTATGCCCGTCGCGCGAAGCATCGAATTAGTCGGGGTTCGAACTAATGGTGTGCCCGTGCTATCGGTGCAAGCATCTGTTCTTACACAAGGATGACGATGTCGTGGGAGCACTTTGGTGCGGTATGGTTTCATCGGGGAGCCGAGGTACACGTGTGGACGTATCATGGTGAAAAGAACCGAGTGTCGCGTAGGTTCATTCGAGGACCCCCCGCGGACCGCAACGACGGAAACAACGGTGGTGGACGAAGGGCGTGAACAAGTTGATAATCGCAATTACATCACCGTAGATGAACTGATTGAAGACATTGAAGACGACAATGCGGTGGAGATGATGGTGAATGGTCGATAGTTGATGACATGTCGCCGGGATGCTGCTCTTTTCGAGGAAATTGCTAACCTCAAAGATGAAGATGACGTGTTGTTTGGCAATCCAAGGTGGCTCGAGAATTTTAGACGGATGAAGCAGCGAATTGACCCTCTACAAAGACGGCGGACAAATGTCCGAAGGATTGCACGGTGCTACGTTTTAACCTAACGATGTTGATGATGAAGGCTCGCCACGTGGTCGAACCACGAAGCTTCAATGACTGTTACGGTACCTCGGTGACACTTTGTTTTTACCGAGGGGGATAAGGTGCCCGCCAATACCAATCGGGCGAAGAAGCCGATTCGTCCGGTGGCGATGAAGAAGCTTAGGAAGTTTCATCGCGTGCCCTAACCACCGTATTCTATACCGGGGTGACTATGCGACTTGCATCCGTCGCGATGCGCGTGAGTCGTTACAAGAGGAATGCCGGCTGTCGTGCCACCGGCGAGGAGGGGACCGCCGAGAGGGCCCAAGAAGCGAGAAGACGGGCAAGAAGAAGCGGATGTCACCTCGAGGACGAGGAAGAAGAGGGTTACACCCAGGAAGATCCCCGCCTATCGGTGTGGTACCTACCCGTGCTTTCGATCGCTGCGTGCAATTTTTTGGGAACCCGTAGGATGCCAAGGCGATGTCCCGGCATGCATCGCCAGAAACGCATGATGGGCGATGGCAAGCCGCGACACCCCCGGATGCCAAAAACGTGGAAACACATCGATGACATGTTCCTGAGTTTAGGGACGAGCCCAGAACGTAAGTTTCGCTTTTGAGTACCGACGGATGAATCCGTTCGAGACCTCGCAGCATCTTCTTCTCCTATCCGCCGTCTATGATCCGTGATGCGGGAGTGCCGTGTCATCTGCAGCCTCCATCGCCGTCGCTTGCCGCTTCCATGAGTAGTAGGTTTATGTCCTCTTTGGATTGGTAGATCTGCTTGTGTATCCCTCTGTTACGCTCTTACCGCTACGGTGGCATGTTGAAGTGGGCATGTTGTAGTGGCGAACATCTTAGTGCATCACTTGTCTTCTTGGACATGATGTTGACGCTTGCCCCCAAATGACGGTAGGCTTTCTTGAAGACGTGCGGACCAATTGCACAAGTGATTGTTGGGTGCCCGGGATCTGCTTTCTTTGCGACAAATGGTGACTCTACAAAAACATCCGGGCAAATCGACTTTGAGGGTTACCAATCCTCGTTGTCACCATGTTAATCGTTTCGATGAAGGTTTCGCTTCCGCCAAACCTTCTTTTGATTTAGGTGAAATAGCGTATGACATTTGAGAAATTTGAGTTTCAATCATTTTATTAAAGCTAGATTGATTCTCCAACAGCGGTAGATAAATTTTCAAGTTTTGAACTAATGGATTCTAACATTTTATCATTATAAGATATTTTCTTGTTCGTGAGATTCATTAATCTTAGCTTGACCATAAACTAAATCTTTCAAAGAAGGTTGGTTTGAGTTATAATTGGAATTGTAATTGTAATTAAAACCATTACCTCCTTGTGGACGTCCTTGATTGTTCCACCTATTGTTATTATTATTATTGTTACCATTGTTGTTACCTGGATGGAACCCATTATTGATGAAGGCAAGCTCTTCATGAGTTTCGGGACGATTGCTGCCGAATGTCCAAGCTCTCCACAGACTTCACAAGTCATCAATGCTTCTGGAGGTGGTACGGTGTTGTTCATGACTTCCTTCTCGGTGGCTTGATCTCCCAACCTTTTAAGTAACAGGTCCATCTTTGCAACTAGCATGTCCGTCTCCTTGACGTTGTGCATGCCTCTCTTTGTTGGGGCTCTGTCTTCTCCCCATGCCTCGTTCTCGATCATCTTCTCGATGAGTGCTTCAGCTTTTTCAACCGTGAGGGACAAAATGCCCCTCCAAAGATTGGCATCAAGATGGCCCTTACACATAGGTGTAAGACCATTGTATAAGTTCTAAAGCACGAGCCATGTTTCCATGCCGTGATGTGGGCAGGCAAGGATGTATTCTTTGCGGCTTTTCCCACGCGGGAATTGGTTCATTCGATTTTTCTTTGAAATTGGAGATTCTTGCCCGCGGGGCATTGGTTTTGCCCATTGGGAAGAAACGTGCGAGGAATGTTGTGGAGCACTTGCTCCATGTGCTGACTGCCTCTTTGTCTTTGTAAAACCATTGTTTCGCCTTCCCCACAAGGGAGAAAGGAAATAGGCGGAGCTTGATCGTGTCTGGCGTGACGTCCTTGATCACTATAGTGTCACAAAGCTCGCAAAGTTTTGAAGATGTGCATTGGCATCCTCATTTGGGCAATCCATAGAATGGATTTGCTCGTACCATCGTGATGAGGCCGGTCACGCATTTCAAAATTCTTGTCTCCAACGTTGATTGCTGGCCTAGTGGGGACATTGCCCATAGCTAGGGTTGAGTAGTCACGGAGTGTCTTGGCCATGAGTGTTGATGAAGATGGTACGGTGATGACGGGTTCAACCTTCGGTGGATTAACGACAAGTGTAACGATGCGAGACCGTCTCTTTCGATCCACGCCTCGGGATTGTCAACGAAGTTGTTCGGTAGGTTGCGACCGATCATATACTATCCCTGTTTTCATCCACAATAGGAAGAAAACAAAAGAGTTAGCCTACAAAGACTAGGGCTATCATTCATACATGTGGTTATAATCATCATATGCTAGCTTTATGATTTTTTTAGATACCATGCCTTCCCAACGGTGCGAAAATGCTTGTTGGTATTTCTTAATCCACATTACTAGAAATAGATAATAACCTATTTCGATACTTGGCACGAAACGCATGTTGGCATTTCATAGTGCAATCATCACTAAGAATAAATAATATTCTCGGAGATCACGTTAAGAGATCGAGATGATAGATGGATTCATGTGTTTACTTCAGTCAATCCATA
Source organism: Hyparrhenia diplandra (assembly GCA_015847255.1). Lineage (NCBI taxonomy): Eukaryota > Viridiplantae > Streptophyta > Magnoliopsida > Poales > Poaceae > Hyparrhenia > Hyparrhenia diplandra. The sequence continues at coordinate 22,937 of JADLZK010011012.1, read as the reverse complement.
AGCGCGCGGATCTATCATTGTAGCATTTCACCCGGTGGTATTCGGTATCGTGATTTATATTTTTTCCCATGGGAAGGCAGGCTTGTGTGGTTAGCTAGCATAATGATGATGATGATCCACAATGTATTTATGAATAACCATTAGTCGATTCGCGGGGGTAAGAAGAATCATATTCAAGATAGTGAAAAACACACATAAGCTACTACATCACTAGGGAGAGAAAAGGATAAAAGAGAATCTACAATGAGAAGGTGGTTCTAAATATTGCACATGGGTGAACTCTAGTTTAACATGTGAGGAGGCTAAATCATGAGATGGGATTACGATCATATGATGAGGAGATGCCCGCAGCTAGTCTGCTAGCTGATGGACACTTTCAGAACTCCAACTCAACATCCGAACGTGGAGGAATACGATGGGGTGTGGCCTCTTATTTATAGGAGAATGAAAGTGGTTTTTGGCGGGAGTTTTGGCGCCAAATCCCCGAAAAGCACCGCCATGCACCGCCTCAGCTCCTCCGGCTTCGGACACGGAGACAAGGCGCGGCGGGATCGGGCACGGACCTGCGGTGGATCCTTCGCGTGTGGGCTGGTGGCCCAGTGTAGGTCGCCTTTCCGGAGGTGTTTCGGTCTGTTTTGCTTCAGTTCTGGTCTACCACGTTCCCTTGGTCAAAGCGTATTTCCCGAGTTTGCACTTTACTCTTTATTTACGTACTCTCACTGTTTCCGTGTTTGTTCCTGCAAAACAAATATTCTCGAATACAAGTGGAACTAGGTGAGTAGTAAATGTTTATTTGACATAAGTGTGCTCCATCTCTTAATTAGAGTTAAGTTGGCGGTATAAGATGTATGATAGTGACCGCCAACAGCCAACTTTGCAAATGCAACACCATTGCTTTCACGTTGCATTTGAGAGGGGTCACTTGTCAACCCAATGACACTCCAACAGTTCTTTGCAAAGTCACATTCCATGTAAAGATGATTAAGTGTTTCCTCACAATTAACCGATCATAGATCAGCTGGTTGGATTCCTTGTGGTGGAACCTGCCCACCAGGGTTCATGTCCTCGACTTGGAACATCGACAACCGACGCCTTTGGTGACTTTCGTGAACTTTAAGATTTGGCAGCTCAATCTTTCAAACCTGCTCAGGGGTAGGGTTTACATACGTGTGTTTATAGGGGTGAGTGTGCGTACGTATTGGGCGTTACATTGTACTGTGTAATCTCAAAAAACAATAGAGAGAACACAAAAGGAATGTGCATGTCTTAGAATATTACAGGTGCCTAACCTGTCTTGTAATAATAAGAAGAATACCTTGAGCTTATGCTGACATAGATATTTCCAAATCTAGTTGAAGATTGGGTGGGCATCAGGTTAATTTGAGTCAAGTCTGTTCAAAAATCAAGTTAAAATTAATGAATTGACTTCATTCTGTGTCATAGGAATTTGGCTGGAAATCCAAGACACTGTTTAGTTTTGAGCTCAGTATTTATTTCTTTTCTCTAATCAAAAGTTCAAATTGCAAGGCTGAGTTCAATCCTTCTATCTTTGAAAACCGTGTCTGAATTGAGTTGAAGAAAAAAGCCTCTGTGACTTCTTATCGAAACGAAATACGTAATTCCATTAAACATAAGTTATAGAAAGATTACCTGACACCACTTGAGACCATCCGGCGTGCCATCCCCACAACAGATTAGTGTTCTTGGCAACCTTTTGCCACCAAAACCTGAGCTACTTTATTACATTTGCGAGGAGAAAACTGGATTGAGCAGCTACTAAAACTAGAGCATATCAGAGATTTTACTGCCAAGATAATTCCTCCACGGTGTGTGCCAGCTAGAAGCTATCCCAGTCACGAAATAATTTCCACTACGGGAAACTCATGCTTAGCCGGCGCAAAACGGTCAAGTGCCAAATATCGGGCACTCGACAAAGTCGCTCTTTGCCGAGCATCAACCTCGAAAAAAAAAACACTTTCGGCCTTCATAGCTTTGCTGAGAGCCTAGCTGTCAGCAAAATTCGACTCGGGCAAAGAGCCAACTTCGCCGAGCATCAACTCACGGCAAAGGACCCACATTTGGTAGAGGGCCAGCTCCCATGTAACGCCGTCCGCGCCATTTCCTTTGCTTAGTGTCTGCCTTATGGCCCTCGGTAAAGGACACCTTTGCCGAGTGTCTATCCAACCGGCGCCGACACCTTTGCCGAATCGATTGGCGATGACATCATCAATTGTGTGAGGCGAAGACTAGCCGACATCTGAGCACGAAGCACGAGCTCTAACCGCCCGATCACGACAACGGCCGAGCCCTATGACCCACCGGGTTGATGCCCTCAAGGTTATTATTGTGTTATTCATCGTACGTTGATCTTTAACGCCTTTTTAGGTTTGTATTACTGAAACACTGATCTTAAATGTTGTAGACCTAGCTACAAGAGGAATGGAGGCAACGTCGAGTAGCAGGCCAAGCTATGAGAGGAAAGGACGCAACGTCGAGAGCCGGAGCCACACATCGGGGCGGCATCCGAAGAGGCCGGAGGAACTTATTGCGTTCCAAGCATCATCAGTGCATTCACTCTACCAACCAGGCTCCTAGCTCTAGTCGCTCCACCTCCACAACAGTTTTTGACTCAGCATGTTCTGGGTACTCTTGTGAGTATGATAGCAAAGGGTTTGGTTTGGGCTTTTCCTGAATCAAGTAATCATGTCTAACACTTGCAACATTTTCTCCTTTGTGCATCCTGGATCAGCGGGTTCAAATCAAGTGCCTCAAGGTGGATCGCCGGCAACTCAGATTCCACCTTTCCCACCTCTCCAACGAACATTGGTTTGTTTTTCCCTTTGTTGGCCATGTGGTGATAGACTTGTAGTACATTTGATGAACTTATGGATTTTTTTGGATGGATTTGACTAATTATTGCTACATATGTGATTTATGCAATGATTGATGTGGTATATGCTTCGAATGAGACAAATATGTGATGAATATCATATATTTGTGATTTATGTCTGAATGGATGTGATATATATGTGATTATGTCTGTTTTGTCAAGGTGGAAAGAAAAAAAAGACATTTTTCTGGTGCTTTACCGAGTGCAATGTCCCTAGCACTTGGCAAAGCTGGAAAAACTTCCCAGCTTTGCCGAAAGCGAGCCATTGCACTCGGCAAAGGTAGAGGCTTTGCCGAAGTGTGAAGTCAAAACTCTCTCGGCCTTTTTTTCAAAAAAAATAAAACTTTGCCGAGTGCCCGACGTGGGCGCCGACAAAGATGGTTCTTTTTCTAAAAAAAAGGAAAAATCTTTGCTGAGTTCGGGCACTCAGCATAATAAATTTGAAAAAGATAATTTCTTTCCGAGGGCGAATGACGTGGCACTCGCAAAGAAACCATCAGTTGTAACAGCCGCTTAATCGACCACTTTTCTTTGTCGAGTGCCAGGTCTGAAAAATGGCACTCGACAAAGAAATTCCACTGTCAAAATGATTTCCCGGCATCCTTTGCTGAGTGCCCGTGACACTTGGCAAACAAGCCATGTCCTCTAGAGTTCACCATAGTACAGTTCGTTTCAATGAAAGACTTTTGAATTCCCAGGTGTGTACCTTGATTCCAGCCCTATATGCAAGGAGTTCTGCATGAAAAAAGTGTCCATAAGATAGCTCTGTTTCCCTGCTCCTGTTTGCACAACCTCACAATTAGTCTCTTGTCACAAATCCTCAACCTCAATTGCAATCAAAAGTCCCATCCGAGTTTATCTTTAAAGTCAGCCCTCCTCTTCTATCACATGTCTATTTCAGACTTATTAATGTATTTGATTCCTTTTCCATGAAAGGTAAAAACTCCGTCTGTTTACATAGAAACAATATATGTTAACTCGTTGGGTTCCCGTCTCCTTTCTCCCTCTTTTCAAATTGCACTATCTTTTCAAATCACATAATATTTCTTTCAGTCCACCAGAGTGCCCAAGCAAGTTGACACTGAGAGTACTTGACCTCTTTCCTTTAGACTCCATATATATATGTTCCAGCACATGTTTTGGAGTTACCTGTACGTGCTGCAGGTCCTACGTACTGTCCTCCCAGTTCTTGCCAGATCCTTTTAGCGTATTTCAATTTGAAGAACAAATGACCACCATCTTTGGTTAGTCTCTAGTATTTGAGGTAAAAACGTCTTGGCAGCTCACTGTTTTCTGATATTCCCTATAGTTATGTTTCCTACCCTTCCTTTCCATTTTTTCCAAACTATAAATGTATAAGCATAAACATATATTCTGTTGCAGAAACTTCGATTTGGTTGTCTCCACATTACACAATTTCATCTGATATTTCTTTTAAAATATAATCGAAACTGAATTCAAATGTACTCAATAAAATTATCTGAAATTCAAATTTGATCCTCATGATGGGTGCAATTCTCTGAAATTCATGGTCTTCTAGACTGTGAAGGCATGACTGTCAAAGGGAAATTGATCAAAGAATTGAATCTTGGTGGAAGGCATTATTATAGAATCAAACCTCATGATAGTAAGACTATGTTTTGTTCACAACACGAGAGCATTGATTTGGTCTAGAGAGATGAGCTGAGAGTTTTAGTAATATTATTCATCATTGCAACAAGAGGAAGCTCTCGATCCATTCTCAACACAATTAGAGTACAGACATTTCTTCTAGTCCATTCATCACAACATCGACTAAAACCTTTTGCTGCGTTCACTAACAATCTTTATTTTGGTTTTGGAAGAATTGGCTCTCCATTCTGCAAGCTTTTGATGGATGTTGTCATAAACTCTTTGGTCTCCGTCATGAACTTCCATCTCTTCCAATAAAGATGCATTCTCCATGAAGAACTTTGTGAGCTTGACTTCAAAGCAATTGAAGCTCTCAAATTCGAACCTTATTTTCCTCAAATGATGATTCAAACAATGGAACGAGCGTGTTTTAAAGCGCAGCAAGGTCCGCATCATCATCATATCCTGATTTCCCACGATATAGTTGGCGAATCTTCAGAGTATGACAGGGAGATATTGCATATGGGTGGACGTGCAAGTCGCGCGCGAGGCCGAACTCCTGCATTGATGGACAACACTGGAGGAGGTTTGATATCGCCATTGATGTGCCATGTCCATCCTCCCAATAAGACTGTAAGTGGAGATCGGGAGTAGAACGAGAGGGAACCGGGAAAGCAACAAGGAGGACGAAGAACAACGAACTGGCGACGAATCTTAGATGAGTAATTTGAAATTGTCTATTACAAACGTGAGTCTCTCTTCCCTCTCGGCATTCTTTTTATTACAGGAGTCTTTTCCCTTTCACGCGCACAGGCGGATGCTTCAGGCCCACTGGGCTCCAACGTATTTCGTGTTGTGCTTCTGAACTCTTGGGCTGCTGACGCGGCTGGCCTTGGCTGTTGTCGTCCCCGCCACTGTGTTGCTGACACCCCCCCTTCTTGAAGTGCTGCTTGTCCCCAAGCAGCTGAGCGGGGAAACTCTTGATGAACAGCTTCAAAGTCTTCCCAAGTGACCAACTCCTTTGGAAGGTTGTTCAATTTCACCAGTACTTGAGTCACAGTCGAAGACCCACGAGGCACGGAGCGAGTATGCAATAATGTTTCTGGTGCCAGATGGATAACAAAGTCAGATGATGGCAGCGATTGAGATACCTGATGGAAAGAGCTGACCATCATCTTGAGCTGTGAAACGTGGAACACTGGGTGTATGGCTGGGTGAGCAGGCAGGTCGAGCTTGTATGCCACAGAACCAATGCGAGCAACAATGCGGTATGGGCCAAAGAAGCGATAACTGAGTTTCTGATGAGACCGCGGGGCCAAAGATGTTTGAACGTAAGGTAGGAGCTTCAAGAAGACCAGATCACCTTCCTCGAAGGAGCGTTTAGATCGATGAGCATCAGCCTATTTCTTCATTCGTGCCTTAGCTCGATTCAGGTGTTGTTGTAACAACTGATCCATGAATTGCCGTCCCGCGGACCAGGTGGCCACATCAGGGTTCACAGCCACAGTAGGATCCACAATCAGACGATGAGGGTGATAGCCATACACTGCCTCAAAAGGAAATCGACCAATATTGTACCAATATTCCGCATACACCAGCCATTCACTCTACTTGGCAGGACAAGAATGACAAAGCATCGAAGGTAAGTTTCTAGACATGGATTGACACGTTCTGTCTGCCCATCAGACTCAGGATGATAGGATGTGCTCTTGCACAAGGCCACGTCAGCTAACTTGAACAACTCAGTCCAGAAGTTGCTAGTGAAGATACAGTCACGATCAAACACAATCTTAAGTGGGAGACCAGGATGACGATGACATTTTTGAAGAATGCCCTTGCTACTGCATTAGCGGTAAAGGGGTGTCGAAGGGGGATAAAATGACTATATTTGGTGAGCATGTCCACTACCACCAAGATGCAGTTATAAGATTTAGAAGGTGACAATGCTTTTCAATGAAGTCCATTAAGAGCACTTCCCAAGCTGATTCAGGAACCTGAACTAGTTGCAGGAGACCAGGCAAATGAGTACGATCATACATAGATTGTTGGCAAACCAAACAAGATCGTACATAGGACTTAAAAGCTTGTCTCAATCCTTTCCAAGCAAAGCATTGCTTGATCTTCATGTAAGTAACAGGTACACCAGAGTGTCTAGCCCAAGCACTGTCGTGAAACTATTTAATGATATTGTTCTGGAAGTCCAGATCCTCACCAATCTACACTCTAGACATGTAACGAATCAAGCTAGACTGGAGTGCATAATTAGACACAACATTGGGATCCATGGCTAACTTAGTCAACGGAGTAGTGCAGAAAGGATCATCCCTGTAACTAGCTATGATAGCAGAAACCCAAGATGGTACCAAGGCTGTGATAGAAGTACAATAGACAGGAGGCTAGTGGTACCTTGACAAAGCATCTGTAGCTCGATTATCGGAGTCTGTATTTATACAATATGGTATTGCAACCCAATCAGTTTGGAGAAGACCCTTTGTTGCTAATAGGTGTGAAGCCTCTGGTTAGTTATCTGAGTAAGGCTCTTTTGGTCAGTCAGTATGGCGAATTCTTGGAATTGTAGGTAAGCACGCCACTGCTGGACTGCTAGAAGAATTGCCATGTACTCTTTTTCGTAGGTAGATAAGCCCTTGGTCTTAGTACCCAATGCTTTGCTCAAAAAGGCTAGAGGGTGGCCATCCTGCATCAATACTGCTCCCACACCACTATTAGAGGCATCTATTTCAATGACAAAGGGCTTAGCAAAATTAGGCAGAGCCAAGACCGGAGACTGACATAGAGTAGATTTCAAAGTCTAGAAGGCAGTGTCATACGTACACACTTGTCCATAGAAAGATTATATTCTTCTTCAAAAGATTGGTGAGAGGCTTTGAGATGACACCAAAATTTCTAACAAAACGCCTATAATATCCTGCAAGGCCCAAAAATGATCTAAGTTCCTTCACTGAAGTTGGAGCTGGCCATGCAACAATAGATTCCAGTTTAGTAGGATCTGTTTCCACTCCATTAGCACTGATCACATGGCCTAAATAGGCAATCCTGGGTTGGGCAAATGTGCATTTCGATCTCTTCAATTTCCACTGATCCTTGGCAAGCAGTTCAAAAACTATTCTGAGGTGATCCAGATGGTTCTCCAATGACTTACTATAGACCAAGATGTCATCAAAGAAGACAAGTGCAAATTGTCTCAAGCAAGAGTGAAGTGTGGTGTTCATAACATCTTGAAAGGTTCCTAGAGCACCTGTGACACCAAAGGACATGACACAGAATTCAAATTGTCCCATATGTGTTTGAAAGGCAGTCTTATACTCTTCTCCAGACTTCATTCTAATCTGGTGAAACCACATTTGCAGAGATCCGAAGTAGAAAAGAACTCGAGCTCTAGAAAGTTCATCCAAGAGCTCTTCGATTATAGGGACCGGGTACTTTTCTTTCATAGTAATGGCATTAAATTGCTTGTAATCAACACAAAAACACCAAGTGTTGTCCTTGTTTTTCACTAATAGAACTGGTGACACAAATGCACTGGAGCTCTTCTGAATAATCCCCTTCTGTAACATGACTGCAACTTGCTGCTCTATTTCAGACTTCAATACAGGAGCATAGCGGTATGGTCTCACAAAAACTGGTTGAGCAACCTGTATCAAGAGTATAGAATGATCACAAGACCTGCTTGGAGGTAGACCGTAAGAGGTTCAAAGAGGTTGGAGAACTCATTAGTAAGGCTTGCACAGCAGGATTGACAACTACTGGAATATCATCAGATGCATCTTGCAGCATAGAGATTTGTACCACATAACCCACTGGTATAAAACAAAATTGTCCCCAAACAGTGTAACCATTTCACCCTGGTGAGGAATAGCCATACATTGACGTTCTTAGTGGACATTCATTGGGATAAAACTAGAGAGCCAATCTAAACCCACAATCATATCAAAAGTTGGCGAGGTATGAGCTTCAAGTCGAAGAGAAGGAGCAAATCCCCGCACGTAGACCATACATTCTTGCAGGAATGTGTTGAGCACAATACAATATAGAACCATTAGCCACTTGTACTGACAGAGGAGGATTCATCAACTAAACACCAGACAGAGAACTCAAGAATCTATCAGTGATAAATGAGTTTGAACTACCAGAATCCACTAGAATAGAAACTTTGTGACCCTGAATGGTACTAGAAAAGCATAGTGTCTTTGGGAGCACAGGGCCATTCAGAGCTCCTAGAGATAACTGCATCATGATCTGAGCCTCAGGTGTTGGTTCTGGGTCTTCTGCAGGTTGTTCTTCATTAGGAGGGAACATATAAAGGATTTCCTAAACCAGATGAAGCTGGACAGTTTTAGAGCAACGATGCTCATGAGTCCATTTAGCACCACACCGAAAACACAGCCCCTGAGCACGGCGAGTTGCACGAAGAGCTTGAAATTTATCATCATTAGATGTACCAGTGCTTGGAGGTGGACGCCTGACTTCAGCTGGACTTGCTTTGATGGGCGGGGGTGGTAAAGCCAATGCTCCCGACCATGAAGGCTTGGACGATGAACCGTGGTCATAATGCCTCAAAGGTTTCTTCAATAAGCCCAACGCCTCCTCCTGTAATTCAGCGAGAGAGCAAAGCGTGGCAGGTTTGTGAATCATAAGAACAGACTTAATAATTCTTCCCCGCAACCCATCAATGAAATGCTAGACATATCTGAGGGGGATCCGGGTGTTTGGTGTAGGATTTGAGCTCATCGACGAGACCCACAAACTTCTCAATGTACTCAGCTACTGGTTCCGTTTGGTGGATTTGGAACAAACGACGTAACAGAAGCTCATCCTCATCCCGAGCAAAACGCTGCAGCCGCATGGAACGGAACCCATCCCACCCAACAGACTCCAACTCCTCCTCGACTGAGGATAACCAACGTTTAGCAGAACCATGAAAATGCATTGTGGCTGCAGACACCCACACATTGCCCTCAACATGATAAAATTTGAAATACTGGATGGCTTGTTTGATCCATAGCTTTGGGTGATCCCCCTCAAACTTTGGGAAGTCAAATTTGGGTAACTTTCCCCGACCGATCCCCTAAAAACGCCCCGATTGGTGTCCATAGTGATGGAATGGATCTAGAAGTGGTGGACGCGGTGGTGGACACGACAAATTCAGAAGAGGGGGACGGTGGACATGAGACATACCCTGTGTTGGTGGTGGCCACAGAGTGGTGACCACTCCATCACCACCCTACTCGTCGACGTGGTGCCCGTTGGGCGGTTTGGCCGCTGATCCCGCAGATGGGCGCGGGGCAGCCACTGCGCCGTCGAACGTCAGAGTTGTCGACGTGAACGGGGGGCAGCGCCGCGCCTCTTACCGTGTGTGTGTGTGTGGGGGGTGGTGAGCTGTTGACGGTCATTAACTACCTATTTTATACCGTCAACACCTGCATAAAACATTCACTTTTGACCACCAAACTTAGTCGTAGGGTTTAAATCTAACAAGTTCCACAAGTTTTGGTATTTCTAAGTGCAATGCAGGAATTCTCCATTTATCATCAAGAAAAAGTATCTTATATGGCAAAACGGAGTACACCATCATGGAGAGCTCGTCGCTGATCGAAATTGATATATTACTTGATATATTTGGACTCGGATGGAAAAGATATGAGATAAATAAAATCACATGAGATGAAGTTCCATGCCTACGTGAGCAAAACCATGCACATCCAATCGTAGGCCTACACGTGGCGGGGCAAAGAACAGCAGCAGCGCCAAAGCCACGGCGGTGACAAGCGAGGCCAGCACGGGCCACGCTGTCCCGCCCAAAAGGACATACGATCGCGCACCCCGAACCAAAGTCCGACACGTGGCGACCCTATCCCCACAAGCGGGAACGCCGCCAGACTATCCGCACTCATGTTTCTCTATTTACACCCTCTATACATCCCAAATATCAAGATTCCCTTCTTTACAAAGATATATTCTCCTACACTCATGTCTCCTTTATATCTTTACTCTACCCAACTATCATCGGTGGGGCTTACCTATAATTTTATCTAAATATATTCATGTGAGATCTAGTTTTGAAGTATTTATTCACATGAATTCAATGGTGCAATCGAATTTAATTTGGCTTTGTAGTTTATGAGATATAATACTTTTTAATTAGTGAAAATAGTGGACCCACTCAATGCCAATCTGTTGCATGCACCCTCCATCCGCCTTCTCTCTCCTCCACCCTCTCTCACGCCACTTCCCCTGGGTCCCAAATAAGATGGGTACCGGAGTTACTTGGACAGGCTTTTGTCGGCGCTAGGAATACCGGGACAAGAGGCCATCTGTAACACCCGTGTTTTTGCATCATTTTAAAATTCACTAAAAATTTAAACTTTTTTTTTGAATTTCAACTAAAACTTGATTTATTTTCCGCTAAACTGAAACCCCATTTTCGTAAACCTGCATGTCATCATCTAGAATATTAGGTTTCCCTTGTTGCTTGTTGTCGAGCTTTATGGTCGCAAAGGATGCAAGGTAAGTTCTAGAATTTATTATGGAAGAAATCGCATGAGAACGATTAACGAATCTCTGAATAATAATTATCGACACTCATGTGTACCAAAAAAAAAATATATATGAGTATTTTATGAGCACAATAAATAAATATTCTCGACAATAATAGTCATGGGAATATAAAAGTGCTTATACAAATATTAAAATATATATGCTACACATGGAATGATAGAATTGGGGGATAAAGCGTGAGCACCTATATATATATGAATATTTATATGGGTACAATTGGATAAATATTTTCATGAATATAAATAATGGGAATATACATGTACCCGTATAAAGGTTTATAACAAAAATATATAGGTGACACACATCGAATAATAGGAAAGGAAATGAGAGAATGAATAGAAAAGGGGAAAAGAAAATGAGAAGAAGAAAGGAATTCAGGAAGGAGCTCGTGGGCTCATTTTCCTCCGGCCCAACAGCTCCCCCCTCTCCCTTCCTTCCCTTCCCTCTCTCCCTACCGCGGCCTAGCAGGCCCCCCTCTTTCTCTCGCGCGAGCAGGCCAGCCCAGCTGATCAACACCGCACGGCCCAGCACCACTCCTCCCACTTTCGCCGCCAGCCGGGGTCCACGACACCTGTCCGTCTTCTACCTCCCTCTCGGGGAGGCGGCGAGCCGGCACGGCCGCCGTGGCCCGCCTGCGCCCGTACATTACCAAGCAAGGTCGGAAGTGTGGACCGGCGCATTTGAAAGGCAGGCCCCGGGCTCACGCGGAGACGTCCCATCACGGCAGGGCTGGCTCACCACCACGACGGTGAGGTGCACAGTGGTGGCGATGGTCCGTCAGCGAAACCGCCATGCTTGACCATGTGCCAAACGTGTTAGGACTTCGTCGGCGTGATGAGAGCACAGCAATCCCATCGCCTTCCGCGGGCCGGCTTGTCCGGATGGCTCCGCAGCGCCACAAGCCCGCTACAACCGCGTACGAGGACCTCGCATTCATGGCAAACGACCGCCGGTGGTGGGGCGATGTGACGAGATCGCCAGCCAGCTCATCCTGGGCACGAGGCCCACGACGCCGCGGTCGCGGCGCAGCTGGACTCCGGCTAGAGGTCCGCCGGTGGCGATCCGGTGTCGGAAAGATCGCGCGCTGGGAAAAGATCTTCCGGGCGAGCTCTCCATGATCGTGGCTATAAATAGCCCCGCTGGTGCCTCCCTCGACCTGCCCGGCACCCAGAGCTCCACGACGGGGGTAGAACACAAGGTGCTTTCGCGCCGGCTCTCCCTCCCCCCTCCGTTTCTTGAAATCGGGATTTCCCCAATCGAAATCCGCCAAGTCGCCGGAAGGGGGCGAGCTCCGCCATCCCGCTGAGGTCGTCGCCCGGTCGATTCGTAGTAAGGCACGCTTCCTTGATCTCCCCTCTTTCGTTTCCCTACTACTCACCATGCCCTCTGCAGCCCCGCCATGGCGCCCGATCGTCGGAGCGCGCCACCATTCCGGCCGGATACGCCGCCGCCGTGGGGAGGCAACCCCACTCGGGTCATCCCAACACCACATACGGCCACACCACCACGCCGGGGACGGCAGGGAATCAAAATACCCCACGCCGTGAGGGAATAATATTATAAAATCCGTGGGGAGGAACGCAGCAAAAATCTAGCTCTATGCGCCACCATAATGTTCTATGTTTTGTTATATATGATATAGTTCAAGCTAGGTTTATCCGGCGGAGCGCCGCCGCTGAACGGTGGCGGGCGGGAACCGTCCGGTGCCGACGTCACCCGACGAAACGGCGTCAAGACGCCGGCCACTAATCGTACAACACCACGCCGCCATCGCCGCTTCCCACCGACAACGGCCGTTAGGGGCAACTTTGTCATACACATGTGCGCATACGTGGCAGCCATGTGTATGAGGACTCTTTGTGTACACTAATTTAAGATGTACACAGGATATTAAAAATACTATTTCCCCGCGCCAAAAATTCCTAAAAATTTGTAAATTCATTATTTGATTTATAGAATTTTATCATGTAATTAGTTCCAATATTACTACATGATAAAATTGTATTATAACATTACCCTAATGATTTAATTAGGGAATAATATTATAAAATCCGTGTCTCATGCAATTTAACTCCGTTTCATGTGAAACGACTTCCATAATTTATCTAAAAATCTAGCTCTATGCATCTAACCCATTGCCACCATAATGTTCTATGTTTGTTATATATGATATAGTTCAAGCTAGGTTTATCGAAATACAGAATCTGGTAGTTTCCGACGACCCGATTAGGGTATCTATCGCCTCAAGATACCTAGAGACGTTCGACTTACGGCCGACGCCGATTTGTAAGAACCTCCCGTGCAAGTCCTTACCCCCCTAACCTGACTTAATTACTATAATAATTAATAAGATGATTAAGATAAGTACAACCATGGCAAGCCGTGCGGTGTGTACTCATGGGCAAAAAGTCGTGTGCGTGAGGCCTCGCTAGGCTTTGCCGTTAACTTAAGTAATAATGTGAACCCTCCCAACAAAAGGTGAGTGGTGAGTCTACATGGAGGTGGACTAATCACAATCGGGATGAATCCCAAGGAGAGATACTATCGCCTCCCTAGGAACCGGTTCATAGACCTTCTACCTAGCGTAATATTACGTTATAGCCACACGCCGGGATGGGGCGACTTGATTTCACACCCCGTTGGGTTGAGGTATAATCTGAGCCAAGGTGGCCGGAGTAGGCAAAACGACCTATTGGGAGCGGCTTAAACTTTAAATGCTAAGACATGGGGAGAGTGGCCCCATGGTCGGTTGGCGTGGATCTTTGAAGTTATCTTCCACGTAAGTGTTTGGGCGCGGGCTCTATGGCGCATTTGTATTAGAGGCACATATTGATGATTTATGATTGAGTGTGGTGTTGACATTTTGTATAGGTTGGGTAATAAGGTATTACCCAAAGCCCAAAAGCCGCGGGTGATTTGGTATCACCATATTATCTAGGATGATGCGTCATCCTTCCAACCCTAACTAGCTGATAATATTCCTGGTTTATTTGCTTAAGTCATGGTGAGGATTATACCAATACACCTAGGCTAGCACCTGAAAAAAAATGCAAAGCACTACTGTACGGAATCTCGTTGGGCCTGTCTAAGCCAAGTCGCGGACGGTAAGGGCAATGCCTATCGTGTGGGGAAATTTGTACACCTCTGTTAGAGTTATTTAAATCTATTCGAATAGCCACGCCCTTGGAATGGGCAAGTGCTAGGCGTGAACATCTATGATTAGATACACACTAATGATGTTTGACCTGTGATGCTATGATAGCAATGACATGAGATAACTCGAACTAGTGAGAGCAGTTTTAGAGACTCGCTAGGGCCCAAACCCTTAATAATTACAACCCCCTTGTTAGGACTTCTGTCGAAGTACGTTTGTACTCACCCCTCTATTTTTACGTATATCGGCACATGTGAAGGTAAGATCGACGACAAGTAGAGAACCAACGTGTCGTAGTTGTTCGTAAAACAGGTGTTAAAATGAAACAGCGTGAGGATGTTGAAGCCCAGATTTCATCCATGCACAAGTCCGCTTGTGGAGTACGGCGTGCTGTCATAGTTAATCCACCGCTTCTACGGTTAGCCAACTCCGATATTTCACCTCCAGTAACCCGACTTGGTGACCCTTCGTCGCCACCGTAAGCCCTTTCTATCCTATATTTCTATAGCTCTGCTCTTTTACTATTAAGTCTACAATCACCATAAAAAGTTTCAAACAAATACTAATAGACGTGTTTGTGGCGTGATCCCAGGGCGCAAACACGTGTGATTAACGACCCATTAAAAGTGGGGCGTGACACCATCCGGCACATAGCGGGAGTTTACGTAAGACCGGACATGTCGGCAGGGTTTTTCCCCTATAAAGGCTGTACCTGGAGAGATGGATTGGACTCCTAGTGCAGCTAGTCTCGAGGCGCGCATGGGGATCCGGGATGCGCGGGGGAAGGGAGCACCGTGAAGGGCCTTAGGTTTAGGTCAATTTTGGAGAAGCCCAGAATTTTGGCCAAGGGGAGCAGAAACAGGTGCCGGGAAACTTATTTAACGCGGACCATTCCTCCTCGGACCGGACACGTGGCAGCCGGATTGAAAGACAATCAACCCCAACAACCGAATCCAAGCCAATTAAAAGTTTATGGCGGCTACTTGCTAAATGCCTGGTGTGGGTGGGAGGCGCGTTCACAGCCGCCTCCTGGAGTGGACCTTGGTTTTAGGCCGGTTCAGGACCCGGATTTCTCTCTAGTAAATGCTGACAGCCCATGGAATATCGGTTTAGCTCGGTTCAAGCCCAAGAAGAGTGGATCCTGTCCAGTTTTCGCTACAGGCACGTGGAGGATCAATTTACCGACCTGTGAACGTCGGTTGGGATGAACCTGGACATCGGCATCTCATTCAAGCACTAGGAATATTCCTAGCATATGCCTCTTCGTCTCTACTATAAATAGGGACCCTCTCCTCTCATTCTACACACACCATTTCCAAGGAAGAGCTTTCCCTCTACTCTTCCCGCTACTCGACTCCTTCACTCCAATGGGCTTAGGCCCTCATTAGTAGTAGAGAGAGATCCCGGAGGAGATGTGTGAGGGCGGGGAGCGGAAGTGCCGAACTTGTCGGTGACTCCCCCCGGACTTGTACCTCGGTGGATTAGGTGCTTAGCTCCTTCCACGAGATCTTGGCTATGTAAGTCTCCACGATTCTGATAATCTTTATTGTCTTTTGTTTATCCATTCTTTATCTATTCGTTTGCGGGATTGATAGCTAGTCATCTTTTGGCGGTGCTCTAGTAGAAGGACCCGGGGGCGGGTAAGCCTTGATATCACACTAGAGTAGCAATCATCCCATGCAAACGTGGTGTTTGACTAGAGGTTGCCTATCTTTTGTGGCGCATCCCACGGTTGAGTGGGTAGGCGGCTGGGTCGTGACAACCTTGTCCGTCCCTTGTAATCCCCCCACGTTCGGGTGTGGTGCAGTGCAATTGCCAGACACTGTCCTTTGGGCGTGGGCGGTGCGGAAGTAAACAAGTAGCTCACGGAGACCTATCTAACCGTAGACCCTAAAGATGTAGGGATCCTTCTCGATAATCCTCCCCATCTTTGGCCTTGTGTGTCCTTGGGCGAACTAGTTAGGAGAGAGTACCTCTATTCCCTGTGGAAAATACGATACCCTGAATATTTCAGGGTGAAAGCTACGACGACAATTCTGTACGCTTGCGGATTCTTCTGCGACGTTAAGAAACATCAACATGAGCCCATGCCGTCGGTGAAGACGGTGTAGACTTGAAGTGCGGCCATCCTTGCGGCTTCCCTTCCACATGCTCCACAGCAGGGTACGCTGGAGCAGAGGGGGACTTTTGTATCGCCAACGAAGGAGCCGACCCGTGTATGCCCGGCGAAGGTGAGGGCCATCAATCAAGGATCTCTCCATGTACTTAGTGATTTTGCCCACCTCCAGCGGGAGGCTCGAGAGCGATTGACCTCGCCCGCGAAGATCATCGATGAGGGTGTGGGACCTCGGGGGGGCGCCAAATTAGCCGAGCACCTTGGATCGCCCTCCAAAGACGCCCAAATGAGCGACGGCGAGCTCACGGTACCGTCGATCTGCGCCTCAACATCGAAGCGGCAGTCGGCGACCTCAAGGCTTAACGCTAAAGGCGATCCATCTCGTCGAGGAAGATCTTCTGTGTTGTATCCATCACACAACGCTGCTTCTAATGTCGGGTGAAGTGCTCGCAGGCTGAAGCGGATGCGGATCGGTCGGCGGTCTCACACCACAAGTTGCGACTCGTGGATTGGAATTATGGAATCCCCAAATCGAACTGAAACGCAGGCTCGATTCAAGATTAGATTAACCAGATCCGCTTTGAGTACAAGCAACCGATGGAATCAGCAAGGACAATCGAGTGAAATCCGAGGACCGTAGTCTCTGATACCAGATGTAAAGTGGAGATCAGGAGTAGAACGAGAGGGGAACCTGTGAAAGCAACGAGGAGTGAAGAAGAACGACGAACTGACGATGAATCTTAGATGAGTAATTTGAAATTGTATGTTCCAAACGTGAGTCTATCTTTTGCTCTCGACATTCTTTTATTACAGGAGTCTTTTTGTTTCACGCGCACAGGCGGATGCTTCAGGCTCACTGGGCTCCAACGTATTTCATGTTGGGCTTCCGAACTCTTGGGCTGCCGACGCGGCTGGCCTTGGCTGTTGTCGTCCCCGCCACAGTGTTGCTGACAATGACCCTTTCAGCTTCAGGAACCTGAGGTCAGGGGAACACTGAGAACATGTCTTCCTGCTGCGTTTTTGACGGTGATGTCATTGATGTCTGGGAGCTCCAGTTGCAGAAACCGCAACCGGCTGAATCTGCCAATGAATGCCCAGAATATGGCATAGGGTTCATCAACGCCGAGCACAGAAGGAAGACAGCGATTACACTGTAATATGCAGAAGCAAAGCTCCATGTGCTGCAGGTTCACTGTGGTGGAGCCGGATGGCGTTGCCGAGCTGAACGGAAGTGCCCCAGTAACCCTTTGTAGCGCAGAGTGCGGGCGCCGGGCGCGTCGATGTCCACTGTAGTGGCACTGCATCAGCGTCACGAACACCGTGGCGTTCGGGCAACGGAGGGAGGATTCGCCGCTGCATGGACATTGCTGTGGCCCAGCTGAGAGCCAGGAAGGTCAAATGACGGGAAGCGGACGCACTGGAGCCATAGTGTAGAGAGGTTCGGCGCGGCACTGAGTATGGACTGGAGGGTCTCCTTGGAAGTGATGCACTGTACCATCCTCAGAGTCGCCCAGGTTGCTGAAGACAGCGGCGGCAGTGCCTAGAGACCCGGAAAGCGTGCAGCCGCTGATGTCAAGCACCTGGAGAGATGGGCCAGGGAGGAGCCTGGTGGCAGCACGTACGTCTCGGCCGTCAGGAGAACTCGGCCCCCAGGTCCATATGGAACTCCTCCAGGCGTCGCATCGCCGGCGCCGCCAGAAGAGCGTCTAGCCCGGGCGAGGTGCGCATGATTTGTTCTATGAAATAACTTTCGTATGTGCTGTAGGGCCCAGACGGAGAGCCTCCTGACCGGGCATCGGCCGTCCGTCGATGGCCGCCAGGGCATCGCGGAAGAACTCCGGCCCACCTTTGCGCCGTCGTAATCCAGGGGTCCACGTACTCCCCGTGTCGAGATTGACGCCGTCCGCCTCCAGCCACAGCGTGCGCCACCGCTTCGAGAGGACGCTGGTCGGACAGCGTCCTTGAGGTCGAGGGAGGGAGGACGCATGCCAGCACACGGCGTCGGGGAGGGCGGACAGGTGGTCGTCCTTGGACATAGCTACTCTCTAGTGCGAGCTGTTCTTTCTCGCCGGCGGCGACCACGAAGGGGGTAAGCAGGAGATTGGATCGCAGAATCTGAACATACGCGTTCGAGGTCTGGTTGCCTTCTTTATATGACCTGGTGATCGACGTCTTTTCGATACGGATGCGCCTTGATCAACGTTGTAGTTGTAAGCGATTACACCTACGTTTCTACGTGCTACGTATACAATTAGATTGTATTCTATCTATGTATGTATCTAATTCCTTCAAAAAAAATAGCGCTATAAGCGCCCGAAATAAGCTTGTTAATAATAGCGGCCAAAAACACTGTCACAATGCCAAATAGCGGCTATAGCGACAAATAGCGTGCTAATAGCGTTTTGGCTAACCTCCCGCTAAATGCTATAGCCGCTATTTTATTTTTCATGATCTAATTTATCAAATCCGTGGGCTATGATAAATTTTTATCATAACCTACATATATATGATATAATGACAACTCAACAAGTTTAATGATTTTTTAAACTTACGTTTGCTTTTTTTAGAATTTAAAAACAATGCACCCACAAGTAAATGGTAGCGGTGTTTAAGTGAACAAGATGATAATAGTTAGGTGTGTTAGCCCTGGATGAGGTTCCACATTAGACTCAATAACACAAATATCATTTTCCATTCACTTTTCCACTTATAAAGAATGCCTTGCAGTTCAAATTTATGTTTTGAAAAATAATTTTGAATTTTGTTGTTACAAGTACTATAGCAAGGCCTCGAAAAAAATTAGGCATAACAATCCAAACAAAAATTATATGTTTTGCGGCCTATAAAGGCGGCAGCAAGGCCTCTTTACCAAGTCTTTGAAAAAAGGCACTTTCGGTAAAGACCCTTTGCCCGGGGAAAACTTTTTTTGGCACTTTCGTATGATAATTTTCAAAACAATTTTTTGAGCCCTAAACGAATTAAAATAAAAAGTTGTCAACTACAAATTTTTATATACTTTTTTAGAGATCTACACTTTTCATTTTACAAAATTTTTCCATCCGAGGGTGGTCGAGAAAAAAATCAAATTTCAAATTTGAATGTCTTGAATTTGAACTTTTGAATTTTCCAAATGATCTCGGATGAAAAACTTTCTAAATAAAAAGTGGAGATCACAAAAAGTTATGAATCTTGTAGTTGACCACTTTTGATTTGAATTATCTTATCATGCAAAATTACATCTAAATCTCTCAAATTTGAAATTCAAGTTTTGCAAACAACCTCCGATGGAAAAACTTAGGGCGGAAGGACCATACGCTGGCCGGTAGTCACCGAGCATCCGCACCCCGGGTTTGCTTGGCCGGCGGTGCCTGAGAGCAGGCTTCTCTTGACCGCGTCCGAAGATATCGGACACTAGGGCCTCGGCGTCCGACATCAAGGTCCGATGGTGCCCTCGAGACCGCGGTGATACGGACTTCGCCCCCGGTTCGACGCCGATCTAAGGGGTAGCGTCGGGGGCGTCCGCACGTATCGCATTTAACTGTAGCTCACCTCGGTCCAACCGATTTAGTTTCCAAACGGTTTTTGAAGGTTTGGCGATTGGAAACATATCTATGCGGTTTCGAACCGGATAAGACCACCCCTCTATATAATGTGAGGTTCATGAGTTCGATTTGATTCCTTCTACATCCAATGCGACAAAAACACAATCTATCTCTCTTTTACCCTAACTCTCTCCTCTCAACCCTGGCCATTTGTCCAAGCGATTTTCTAGACAAACTTAGGTGGGCATCCTAGGCGGCCTTGCTATTCCTAGGAGATCCTTTACATGTGTTCTCTGACGAGATCCTTCTAGAGGCGTTCGAAGCTATTTCAGCCAAGATCAAGCTCTACATCGGCTCTCTTTGTTCTCTAGATCGGTTAGGTCGATCAGTTGTGATCCTTGCTGATCATACATGTTATTCACAACCTGCATTGAAGCGTCCAAAGCCTACCGGTGTGTTTGGTGGAAACCTAATTTGTGTCAACATACTTTTTCGTGACTTATTTGGGATGACAAAGCGTCAACTCCAATTCAATCTTGAAACTAGCACCATGACCAGCGGTGAAGATGCAAGCAAGTAGTGCGAAGTGCATCGGATC
The DNA here is from genome assembly GCA_015847255.1 of Hyparrhenia diplandra. Taxonomy (NCBI): domain Eukaryota; kingdom Viridiplantae; phylum Streptophyta; class Magnoliopsida; order Poales; family Poaceae; genus Hyparrhenia; species Hyparrhenia diplandra. The sequence goes on along the minus strand of JADLZK010011012.1, from coordinate 2,450 downwards.
AACTTCATCTGGCGTCGAGTCTTTGGAGGAGCTCGGGGCGATCTAAAGAAACTCCACGACAAGGTGGAAGTAGTCTCGTAGCGCCTTCATGTTGAGTTGCTTTGCAAGGATGGGCATAATCGAGGTTACTCAATACACAAAGCATGTCTATGGTGATGCCCCTATAAGCAAAGAGGTAATCCCGTAGATACTCTACCTAAATTTGATGATGCTTACACTCATGCTAATTATGCAAAATGCTAATTTACTAGAAACGGCTTTAGAAGGTCTAGTCACAAAACTAACTGGTTATTTAGACTCACATTTTAAACTTACTAGAAGGAGCGATGACCGATAATTCACAATGGGTGTTGTGATTCAATGCGAATTTGGCATGCGTTAAATTTTATGAATCTAAAAACTCTTCCACCTCTGCCAACCGCAATCGGCTCCTTATTTATTCGATAAAAGCGATCTTGGTGGAGCGGTACATCTATCGGTAATCCGCAGATCAGCTCGGCAAATAGGAACCGATCATTAGGCCTCTAGAGCTTTGGGGGACATAATATTTTACCACATCCACGAAGTGTCAAGCCCAAAATCCAATGCTCAATCTGAATATCAGCGTAGGGAATCCTAGTATAGAAACTTTGATAGCATTTTAGATCACTTTAGGGAAGACTTACTTAAGTCTTTAGAAAAGCTTTGGGGTTAAGCATCAAGTCCACTAGAACTTCATACCAAAAGCCATATCATACGCTCTTGACTTCTTAGAAGCACCACCCAGGTGGTAGGTACCTAATTTTCAAAAAGTTTAGTAGTAATGATGGTAAAACTACTATGGGCATATTAGTATGTATCTTGCACAACTAGGAACTCCTAGTAGTAGGGATTATATAAAAAGTTTGTAATTTCCTTTATTTCTTACAGGTTTACAGCTTTTTAATGGTTTTGCATCTTTACCTCACTATTCCATTAGTACTTGGGCGAATTAGAAGAAAAGTTTCATTCTCATTTTATAATGGTGTTCAGAAACAAGATTATCTCATCTTGCATCCGTTACGCAAAAGTGTGATGAGTCCATCCTTAACTTTTTCTAGAAATTAAAATAGATGTTTTCATCTAAAAATTTCTTAAAGGGGTTTTAATTGATTTTTTTGCTTTGGGGCTTCGATCTAGCATTCTGAGAAAAGCTTGAATATTGTCAATTTGCTACTTATACAATTGCTAGAAAAAATTTTTTTGGGTAGAATCGTGCCTTAAAAAGTCTACGTGGCCCGGCAATTATAAAATCTCATTGTACTTAGCGTGCATCATCTTTGTTGATGATTATTCTTCATCGGATTATGAGTAGAGATGTGATAAGCGTCCTAGAAATTGATGGCGGTGAAAACAAAAAAGTGATCGACTTGCCCTTCTCTTCTCCCGATTCACAAAAATGGAATGAGGAAATAAGGAAGTTTACTTTTTATGTGTCTAGAAATGTATTTGCATTTTTGATGAACTATTGAAATCGGATGCATTAAGATTAATTATGTTTTGCCTTCTACGGATGAGTTAAAGAAATGATACATGTGAGGCGACCAATTTATAAAAATCAAGTATAATTTGCAATTCCAGAAGCAATGCATTCTACACTTTGAGTCCATATAAACCCCGGTATTCCGGAAATCTCCGGTGATTTCAAACTCATCAACAACGCACAACAAGGATCGTTGAGCTCACGATGGTTCAAATCCGCGGGTATCTCAAACCAAATTCAATACATTTTAATCAAAGTGCAATGTACATTTGTTTTACAAAGTAGTTCAAGTGCGGAAGCAATAGTTTTTCAAAACCAAATAGTTTATATAGCAAAAATAAAATAAGATAGTGCCAACATAGTGTCAACCCTATAATAGTAAGAGATAAAGGGAAATCTGAGTGCCATGCCTAGGCATTATTCTTCAACCATAGCAAATCCTGGCCGGATCCGAACATGCTAGCGGAGACACCTGCAACATCAGGGAATTAACCCGTGAGTATAGTATTGTACTCATAAGACTTACCGTCTCAAACCCAGAAAATAAGGGAAAAAGACTCAAGGATTATGCTTGGCTTTATGCGGGTTTTGGTGACTCATTTAATTTCAAAAAATAAAAGTTGATTAAGCGAGCCTACACATACTATTTGAATTCTTCCAAGTTGAAAGGGTTATTTATTATTTACATAACCATAGATCCTGTATAGCCAAGGTTAAAGACATATGCTCGATGTAATATAAGTAACGGCATAAGTAGCTTGATCATAATTTTAACAGCAGCATCAAGGTAATATAACATATATTGTGATATTAAGACTACATTGCCGTGGAAGCATCCGGGTTCACACTATCACGGAAGATGGCGATTGAATCGTTACCGTGGCGAATACCACGGCACAAACCGGGCCTACTAGATCAAAGGTAGACCCGATCACTCCCAAGACGTTAT